>JABFYK010058516.1:0-14245 GCA_018849495.1 Termitomyces sp. T123_Mx157 | reverse complement strand
CAGGCTTGCATTCTATGGAGGCAGGTACATCCTCAGGAAAACCCTCCGGGAACTTCATGTAGAGTTCTGCATCAACTATACCATGCAGGAAGGCTGATGAAATGTTGACAGATTCCAGATGCATGTCCTCCAAAGTGGCAAGTGCAAGCACTGTGTGCACAGCTGCCCAGCATGTGGTGGGCACAAAAGTCTTGTCAAAATCAATGCCAGGGCACTGGCTGAAGCCTTGAGCAATGATACAAGCCTTAAAATGGTCTATTGCACCATCAGGGAGGTGCTTGACTTCAAAGACCCACTGAGACCCTATAGCCCATTGACCTGGAGGCAGATAGACTAGTTGCCACATTCCGTTGTTCTGCAAAGCATTCATCTTCTTGCACATTGCCTTGTGCCATTCTGCTGCATTCTCACTTGTCATCGCCTCTCTGTAAGAGTGAGGGTTGGTGTCATGCATACCCACTTTGTACGCAGCAGCCGACTTAGCATGTATTGTGCTGTACCCACCAAGGTCTGTTCTGTTCTCCACATAGAGATGCCCAGCAAGAAGTAAGGCTTCATCTGAACTTGCAGTCAGGACAAAGTTGACCTCCTGCTTACCGTGGTTGTCAATGCCTCTGATGTTGATGTTCCATGGAGGCTGCTCTGGGGGTGCCTCTGGGTATGGCAACAGTAGTGGTGGCAGTGGTGGCTTGGGCACCAATGGTGACTTGTTGGCTTTCTGGCACTGTACAGCATCATAATATTTGGCATTGGGGTTACGTGCTGGGTAATATGTGTGCTAGCTAGGTTCACATAGTGGTGGCAGAGGTTTGGCTTATTGAGGTGCTTGCATTAGTGCATTATCTTTGGCATCAACTCCCACCTTTCTATGAGATACTCCCACCAGTTTGTCATCCTCATCATTGCTGCTGATGGGCATTGGAGGTTTGCCATCATCAAGGGCATACAGATCAATGTCTATAGGGCATGTCACTGTTGGTGTTAATGGTGGAATATTGGAATCATATGACTCATACCTGGGCAGTGTGTTGAAAGCATCTAGCTGGGGCATGGGTGGTATTCTGGAGGGAGATAGACCTGGAAACAAGGACTTGTCTTATACTACATCTTGGAATGTAATGATCTTCTTTGTCTTCAAAATGTATACATTCCACTCCATGTGGTTGTCAGGATATCTGACAAACACACTAGCCATGGCATGACCCTGCAATCCTATTTTCTTGTCGTGTTTGACAAGTACTGTAAGGGTGACCTCTGGAGGCTGTGGCTGACTCACACAACTAGCAGAGAAAGATCCAAAGTCTATTCAGTATTTACAAGAAGTTCTAGAGTTCTAGCTACTCACCTGGCAGAGGGAAATCCAAAGAGAACAAGTCTAAGGATCTCCAATGCCAGTGTTTGGAAAATTTACCCTAGAGCTTCTGGAAACAACAGCCAACAACAACCAACTCTGAAGTCCAGTCCAAAAATGGAAATCCACTATAAATAGCCTCAATCTCTGGACTCCCTGCACATGACCTCATACAAATATGACCAAAGGATAGCCCTTGGTTGAAAGTACCTGTGGACCAGGGATGGAAGGCCTACAATGAGTGGTAGGCCCAGAATAAAGGAAACAATGAAGAGGTCCAAAATGAGCAGTCTCCTGACATCACCCCCCTCTAGCATGTGGCATCTTGACATACTGGGTAGAAAAAATTGTGGACTGCCTGATCAATTGCTGCAATGGAGTAGATGCCTTGGATTGCCTTTGATGCATTGGGGTGCCTGTGGTAGAAGTCTCAAACCAAAGCTGGTGCACGTATGTTGGTCTGTGGTTCCCAAGAAATGTCTTCAATGCCATACCCCTTCCACCCCACCTTGAACTGCAACTTTCCATAGAACATCCTACTGTCCAGAGTCTCCTCCACCTCATACTCCTCCTCATCATTCACTAGGATTGGTGGTGGTGGTGCTTTTGGGCAATGGCCAGGGATGTGGTCCGGAGAGACTGGGAACAGCTTGATGATGTTGAAGACCAGGTGCAGTTGGCGCAGGCCTGCAGGGAGCTTGAGTCGGTACACCAATGGTCTGACCTTCTTCTCTACTACAAAGGGTCCAAGATGATGATGAAACAGCTTTCGCAATGGCCTTGTGGTCTTGATGTTTGAGCCATCCAGATATACGTGGTCTTCTAGCTTGTACATTGGTGTGGGTGTCTGTCACCTATCATAGTACTGGGCCATGTCCTCCTTTGCTTTCACCAATGCCACCTTTGCCTCCTCTTGCACTTTCTTCATCCTGTCCATGAATTTGTTCACTGAGTCATTCTCTAAGGGGCATGCCCAAGGTTCAAAACTCATATGAGGATGTCGACCAGTGTCCAGGAAGAAGGGAGTCATCTGCATGGAGGAGTGAACATGATTGTTGTACTGGAACTCTGTGTCAGGGAGGAGCTCATCCCAGTTGTCCTGCCTCTTGTTGCAAAATAGGCAAAGATACTGCTCTAGTTTCTGGTTGACACGTTCTGTCTGACAGGTCCACTACCACCATCATAGTATCATACCCATGAGCATCTAGGAGCTCTGCAATGAAGTCGACTGAGGCCATGCTCCAACAGGCCTCTGGAATGGGGAGAGGGTGGAGCTGACTCATGGATAACTGACAATGAAGTTTGGTGTAGAGGCAGAGGTCACAAGTACTAGTGTAAGTGCCCATGTACTGGAATATCTGAGGCCACCAGTAGTTCCACAATACCAGCTCTAGGGTCTTCCACCTACCAGGGTGTCCCACTAATATGTGAGTCATGGTGTTGCTCGACAATGCAACAGTGGAGTTCCAGGATATTGGGAACATAGATGCATTCTTAGAAGGTTAGAAGTCCATTCTGGAGGCCCTACTCATTGGCGTGTACAGACTTGACCCCACTAGCTCATTGTGCACAAAGAGCCTGAGCAGCCTGGGCTACCACTTCCTCTTGTGCACCATCTCAATTCCCTCATTGGAAGGCTTTGAGAATGTCTGCCTCATCTCCTTGGGCCATGATCCCTTCTAGAGCACAAATGGCAAAGAGTTCAGGTTTGAAGAGGATGATGTTGTCATTGTCACCTGCCCCAGTGCCATAGTCGGCTCACCTAAACAATGTGTCCAGCTTGCCCATGCTCTGTCCTGGTTTGTGGTGCAGCAAGAAGTTGAAGTTGGCCAGGTACAAGGACCACCAAGCTTGGCATCGATTGAGCTTCTTGGCCATATGGAAGTACTCTAGATTCTTGTGATCTGTCCAGACTTCAAACTTGTGCCATGTGTCCTCAAGGAAATGCCACCATTCTTTGAAGGACCAGATTATGGCAAGCATCTCCTTGTCATGGATCTTGTAGTTCCATTCTACCGTGTTAAGGCTCTTGGAGTAGAAGGCTACTAGATGCCACTTGCCATCCTCCTTGGACTACTGAGACAGAATGGCTCCCGTTGCAAAGCCAGAGCTATCTGCTTCAACATGGAAGAGGGAGTCATTGTCAGGGAATAGGAGGACTAGCTTGGAGGTCACTGCTTGCTTGAGGGCATCAAAGGCAACTTGCTGCGTGAACTTCCACTGCCACACCATATCCTTGCTGGTGGGGTCAAAGAGAGAGTGGGCATGATGAGAGAAGTCCTGGATGAACCTCTGGTAAAAGTTGACAAACCTGAGAAAAGCCTGGACTTCCTTCTTGTTCTTTGGCTCTGGCCACTCTGCTACACCTGCCACCTTAATGGGGTCCATCTCTGCTGTTCCATGAGAGATGATCAGACCCAGGTACTCGACCTTGGTCCATTCAAACTCACACTTCTTAGGCTTGAGATACAGCTGGTGTTGGCAGAGGTGCTCCAAGACAATGCACATGACCCAGCAATGCTCCTCCAGGGTCTCTGTGTAGATGAGGATATCGTTGAGATACACGCAGACAACACTCTTCATGATCAGATCATGGAGGATATCATTCATCATCGTCTGGAAGGTGGCCAGGCTGTTGGTGAGACCAAAGAACATTACTAGAGGTTCAAAAAGTCCGTGATTGGTTTGGACTGCTGCCTTCCACTCATCTTCTTTCTTGATGCGCACATTGTTGTAGCCCCAATGGATGTCCAACTTAGTGAAGTATTGTGTGCTTCAAAGGTTGTTGACCAGTTCTGAGATGAGTGGCAAGGGGTAGCAGTTCTTCACCATCATTGCATTCAGGACCCAATAGTCCTAGACCAGACAAAAAGACCCATCCTTCTTCTTAATGAAGAAGACTAGGGAGGCCATAGGAGACTTCAAGGGTCATATTCTTCCAGAGCTAAGGTTCTTCTGCAGGAACACATCCAGTTTGTCCTGCTCATGAGGCGCAAGTGGATAAACTTTGCAACTGGAAAGTTCTGCATTTGGTATCAGCTCAATTGCATGGTTCCATTGCTTGCACTCTGGAAGCAAATCAAATGATGCCTTGGAGAAGACATCCTCAAAGTTGTATAGGTGATGAGAAACTATGCTGCAAGAAAGTTTGGGCTGAGAATTGGCCACAAATGCCTCAGCTAGTCATTGAGAGGTTGTCTGACTAGCTCTGATCTCTGCTACTGTAGGGAGGGCAGAGTGTTGTGGCATAGATCCTATCACCTACATCAATAGTCTTGTCTGGAGACTCTGGGTCTAGGGAGCCAGCAAAGTCCCCTCCGCATCTGTCTTCCTCCTGAGATTCACACCCAACACTCCGGACATCCTTGTAGAGGGCCTCTCTATGAGGGAATGCTAGAGGGGGGGATTCAGGAGGTCAAGATTAGCAAAAGGGAGGTGCCCTGCACAGCAAGCATGCATGGCTGTATGCTCATAGACCTTTGCTCAGTGCTCCTTCCAAACCTCCTCCATGCAGGTCAGACAATGATAGAGGCAACAGCTCATCTTCACCTGGCCTTTGGTTCAATCAATCTTGGGGTTGTGTTCACTTAACCAGGTGAACTCTAAGATCATGTCCTGCTTCCCCAAACTAGTAATGATAAAAGTGGCATACTCTGAGTGGTCCTGATAGTGAAGCACTAGGTCCACTACAGAGCAAATAGAGCCAGCTTCATTGAGCATGCTGTCCACATTGTATATGGAGATTGGACGAGAAAGGGGGTGGCTAGTGAGACAATGGCATTGCATGTAGTCTGCATCAAGGAAGAAGCCTGCTGCTCCACTGTCAAGCAGAGCAATGACACTTTGGATCTGCTGGATATTAGTCATCTCTATTTCTACCTGTAGCTTCAAGGAATTGGTGGAAGGAGTAGAAGCAACAACGTAGCAGTGGGGAAGGCAACATTCTCATGCAGGAATCTGAGGGTGTGACATGGGTTAGGAGGCAGAATCCCAGCTGAGACTTTAGCTAGGAGTGGGATTTGTACATCTGAGGGGGGGCTTGTTGTTTAGAGCATAGTCTCATAAACAGCAACAGATATATTGGAGTCTATGAACAAGGGGGCAAAACAATTAGCGCTAGGCAATGGGGGCATACAGGTCAACTGTTGCTTTATCAAAAATCCTCCTCAGGCTCTACCAATGCCACCTCTAACTCCCTAACAGCCTCAGCAGGGGGAGTGGTCGTGAGTATATCTGTAGAGGGGGCTCCCATTGCATTGCGGGCAGCAAGGAGCTGGGCAAGCAGATCCTCTTGTTTGGACAAAGACAGGTAATCCACCTCCAACTCCTGTGGACAGTAATGGGTGAAGTGGCCCACCTTGCTGCAGCATTAGCATAGCAAGGGAGTAGAGGACCATTGGCAAGAGGCATTGATGTCCATAGGAGCTCCCTGGGGCAGCAAGCGTGAGGGAGCAGCAAAAGGAGCACAGAATAGAGGGGCATAAGAGGCTTGCAGGGGAAGGAATAGGCTCGTGTGGACTTGAGGGGCAGTCCAATGGCAAAGAAGGGCCGACAGCTGCTGAGTGCATTGTAGCTCATGCTTGAGCTTTATCAACTGCCACTGCTTGCATGCCACCTTGTACCAAGTGTCTACGCATCTATCATCAGGGCATCCCTTGGCCATACTGTTGATACAATCCATGAGAGGGGGGTAAAGTCCTTCCTGAAAGGTAAGGCAGAGCTAGAGACTGTCAGAGTATCTGGCCTGCTCAACTAGGGCACAGAACAAGCCAATGTATCCAAGAACCATTTCCCTTGACCATACTGGTCTTAGTCTCAAAGGGTGAGGGCGGCGGTCTTGGTGGGGTCAAGGAGAAAGAACTCAGCTCAAAAATCCCTCTCAAACTCCATCCAGCTACCAAAACTCTCCACTCCTCCAGAACAACAGTATATGCATAGCATGTAGGTTGAGGCTTGGCCTGTTTTCATGTAGAAAAGGACCCATGCAATCTTTAGAGCATCAGAGGCAAAGGCTTTGCTACTAAGTTGGATATAAATGATGCAGGACTGCAGGAAACATTTCCCAACCTTGCAGTCTCCATTGAAAACATTGGAGAGCATAGGGTGAGGAAGTTTGGATTGGGACGTTGCAAAGCCTGCACTGGGAACTGAAGCAAACCTTTTGGCAGCTGCTGGAGGCATAGGAGAGTTGATAGGAGCAATGGAAAGGCATTCCAGGAGGGTTTGAAGAGAGAGAGACACTGCCTCAGTAGTCTGATGGAGTCTAGCGAGTTCGGCAGTGTGGGAGGTGAGAAAAGCTTGAGTAAGTTGAACCTGTGTCTCTAGAAACAGCAAACAACTCCAGGCTTTGTCCTGGGGGCTTGAAGTGTCCAGGAGAGGTGCTGGAGGGGTTGGCTGGGTCATCTGAGGAGTACAGAAAATGTTGGGTACATGGTGGGGGAGAGACCTCTAAGTAGGAAGTGAACTTGGGGGGTGAACCTCCACAAGCAATAGGGGATACAAAAAGGGGGCTCCCAGACTGAAATGAAAGACTTGTTCTGCTGTAAGGATGACCTCTGGAGGCTGTGGCTGACTCACACAACTAGCAAAGAGAGATCCAAAGTCTATTCAGTATCTACAAGAAGTTCTAGAGTTCTAGCTACTCACCTGGCAGAGGGAGATTCAAAGAGAACAAGTCTAAGGATCTCCAATGCCAGCATTTGGAAAATTTACCCTAGAGCTTCCAGAAACAACAGCCAACAACAACCAACTCTGGAGTCTAGTCCAAAAATGGAAATCCACCATAAATGGCCTTGATCTCCAGACTCTCTGCACATGACCTTGTACAAATATGATCAAAAGATAGCTCTTGGTTGAAAGTACCTGTGGACCAAGGATGGGAGGCCTAAAATGAGTGGTAGGCCTAGAATAAAGGAAACAATGAAGAGGTTCAAAATGAGCAGTCCCCTGGCAAATACATAGGCTGCATAGCCAAAAACTCATAGATGTCCAACTCGTGGCTTCCTATGTTTGAAAGCCTCAAATGGGGTCATGTTGCATATGAGAGCAGATGTTGGGCAATGGTTGTGTACATGCCTATACGTGCTCAGAGTGTAGGTCCAGAAGCTCTCTGGTAGGTTTGCTTCTGTGAGCATAGATGTCATAGCTTCTTCGATTGTTCTGTTTGTACATTCTGCAACGCCATTTTGTTGGGGTGTTCCAGTATTTGTGTACTCTATACAAATTTCTTCAGACCTACAGTAGTCGACAAATGCACTAGATATATATTCTCTGCCCTTGTCAGAGTGAAAACATTTAACCAGCTTGCCTGTCTGTTTTTCTGCCTGAGCCTTAAAGACTTTGAATGCTTGCAGAGCATCACTCTTGCTGAACACATTGTATACCTCCATCCACCAAGTCATGTTGTCTGTGAAAGTGATCCACCACCTTCAATTGGATTGATGCCCTCCGACTCACATCGGCCCATGTACATTACTGAAGATTTGTTCAAGTGCTCCTGTCACTCAATCTGCCATGTGTGGGAAGGGTGCTCAATGCTGTTTGCCTTGTAGGCATGGCTCACAAATGTGTGGCAAGGGTGCATCTGATGAGATCTGTAAGTCTTCTGTGAGCTGTTGACTGATGAGTTTTTTCCATTCTGTCTGCCCCGAGATGACACATTCTCCTATGCAGGAGTGCTCTGTCAATCTTCAAGGCTGCTGTCAGGCTAAGGGATGTCACATTTGCGGTGTGGACAGGCAAGGATGCAATAGTTTTTCCATCAAGGTATGCCATAAGATCCTTGCCAATCATGGCAGAGAACATCAGTTCATTGTTGATGGTGAAAAGGACTCTATGCCTGCTGAAGGTCACAGTGACTCCTAATTTCATGACAAAGGAGGTAGTAGAAAGCAAATTATTGGCAAGCTCAGGTACAAATAGCACATTTGTGAATATCACATCATTAAGCCTGCTCCTATGTTGGTTCTTTTCTTCTGGTCTGAACTTCACTGACACCTTACCAACTGAATACACTGTTGCTCTATTTGCAATGCAAATTGGTATCTGCCAAGACTTGTAGGAGTCTGGTATAAACCATTTGCGGTGCAGTATCATAGAACTCATAGTGCCCAAGTCTGTGTTCCATAGTGTGTCAGAGGGGTTAGGGGAGAGAAAGGATGATTAATGGACTGCTGATTCAGCCCTGGCTGCAGGGCCATTGCATCCTTCTTCAACTTTGGCTGCATCTGCTTTTGCTCTAGAATTCCCACCACATTGTCCACCTCACTTCTTTGACTTGAACTCTTCCTTTTTGGAGTCAGGGAGAGCACGCACAGCTGCAAGTTTGTAATATTTAGTCACTCTGTGAGGACCATTGCAGATATAGCATGTGATAGTATGTGCAGCAGCAGCAGCAGCTTCTTCAGCAACTGATTGCTGTATCTCCTTGGTGCAAAAGGCCTCCTTGACTGTATCCATGCTGAGGTTACTGAGCATGAGTATAGACAAAATGAAGGAACTGTATTCTTCATGGGGAAAACAGCGGAGCATGGCCATAGCACATAGTTCATCTTCAAGCATTTCCAGAGTATATCCTGGCTTGATAGTGCTATCAGGTCCAATGGTGGCAGGAGGGCGGTGTGAGCATATGCATTGCATGGTTCCTCTGATGCAAGTGCATGCTTGTGTGAGGGTCTTATTCTCATGCAAGCAAGTGTTAAAAAGGTCACTTAATAAATTAAAATGAGCATTGGGCACAGACTTTGAATGTACTTCATGCAACTTTTCCCACATCTCTGCAGGCTCACTTCAGATGCCATCAATGTGTACCTTGTTACCCTCATCTAAACCTCCATAGATTTCCCCAGCAGCATGTTCTTTACAGTACATGAACTGATTCCAAGCATTGACAGAGTTCTGATTTGTAGGGTCAAGGGCTGAGTCAGTCTCTTTGCCAGTGACAATTTGAGACATGCCTACTGACATAAGATGCACAAACATGATCTTTTCCCATTCAGAGTACTTGATAGTTCCCAACAATTTTGTCTGGGTTTGATTGATATCATCCATGATATCAGGTGCTGAGATTGTCAAGCATGAGAGAAGGCGAGTAATTTATGGGGAAGGAATTGGGTAATGCTACAACATTTAGTAACAGAGCATATTTGGGTTCTTTCTTCAGTGTAAGTTTGTGGGGGCCAGGGCCCATAACCTGTTGCAGCAAGTTCTACACAGGTGTGACAAACTGGACTGGAAGATAGGGGAGTCTGACTTATGATGGGAGCTGGAGGTCCATGGATTCAGAATGACTCCACAGACCTCCAACAAATGAAAATTGTCTACGTAGTCACATGAGATGAGTAGTATGGGTGTGGCATATGCCTCCGTCAATTAGTATGAGCTGAGTAACAGCAACAATGCTCACAACATAATTGGTGATGGAATGGCATACTTGAACAATGCAAGAAGGATAAACCAATTGCCAATAAATTATGGACTCTTGTGGGACTTTGTTCATTTTCCAAAAGACATGTCAAATGCTGCTATCATGCAAATAAGCATGTACAGTTACTTCCCACATGACAATCAGCAAAGAACAAAGATGTGGCAAGATTTCCAATACTGCATATCTGGTATTAGACCATGTGCTTTTGATGCCATAGGGGGTAGGTGCTCACTGTTTTCAGCATCTCTTGTGTGTGGGCACACCTCATCCTCACAACAACTTCAATTACAACTACAGCTGTGTAGATCCCAAACCATTTATCACTTAATCTAAATGCCTTTTACATGATCCACCAATAAATGTGTATGTGATGTATTATGACATCATCAAGTTTCAACAATCATAAGTTAACTAAAAAAATCATAAGTTAAACACTCTCATAACCAGGAAGCCACTTCAGAGGTTTCCATCCTTCAACATCTACCTCATCTGAACCTCCAGACCTTTCCTTGAGAGTTTCTAAACAAGTTGAAGTACTGATGTTGGAACCTGAACTAAGTACACCTAGAAAATACAGATACTAGCAAGTAGTCCAATTCTCAGTTGGTGATGTGATTGATATTCTGTACTTAGAAAACCTGGATACTAGTAAGTAATCCAATCTATGGTACAGTCAGTATGAGATATATATGTAGGTAAGTTTTGACTCATCTTCAATCTGTAATATAATGTAGGCCCCCACTTTGTAGGCTGATGATGTACATTGCCACCTGGCTGCTATGCAGGGAGCACAAACAACTAGTGGTTTTGCAAGTAGTGTTTAAACAGACTATAGAAAATAAGGGTAGCAAGTTGAGAAGGTCCCAGAGAACCTGGTTTAGTGCAAAGAGAACAAGGTTGCCAGATACTGAGCAGAGATACTAGGCATTAATGAGAGATCCAGAGTGCTAAGTTGCTAGCATGGGGGTTGGTAGGGGAAAATAGCAGAAAAAGAAAAGGAAACTCTGTGGAGTGAGCAGGAAGGTCACTAGCATAAAAGGAGGCTTTAGATGCTAAGTATCAGTAACAATGCTAGCAACATGATGAGATCAAACTGGAGACTAGCCATAGTTGCTAGTATGAGGCTTAAACTTGACATAATAGTACATAAAGATAGTACTAACAAAAACAAGACAAGCAAAAAGAGCTTAGCCATAATGAGTTGAGATTTGAAGTCTGGGGCTATAATGGTGTACAATTCTTCAATGGATGTATAGAAACATAACAGTATTCATAGTCAGTAAAAGAATGAAACTAAAAGGAGACAATGTTGGTAGGAAGAGGTCAGATAACAACCTAGTATGCTATGCTTTGGTCTAGGTATCTTATATAGTTTGTTCTACTTTCTTGAAGTGCAACTGAATACACTACTCTTTTGTCTAGCCATAGCACTTCTCAGACATATGATCTTGTAAGGTTATGGGCCCTGTTGCCTAATAAAAACAAGAATAGATGAACTCAAGAGAGCATACAACTTCCACTTATATTCCTGCTATGCACATTAGCCTTCCATTTCTTGTGATCCCAATCAGTCCTGGAACTTGAGAACCCATCACACCCATGTCAACCTCAGAAACAACATCCTGCCCTGTCCTTACACTTCAGGAAATTGTGTAGAATTCTGGAGAAACATCTGTTAAAAACAGGTTAAGTGTTTCTGCTGAAGTTCACTACTAGCCTCAACAAGCCATCCTTCTTCTTTACAAAGAAGACTGGGGCTCCACAGGGAGCACTCAACTGCTGGATGTACCCTTTCTTGAGATTTTCATCAATAAACTCATGTAGCACCTTTGGCTTTGCTGGTGCCAATTGGTATAGCTTTCCAGGTGGCGGAACCTCTGCACCATCTACCAAGTCAATTCTCAAGTCATGCTTCTTGTGTGCTGGCAGACATTCAAACCTTGTCTTGTCAAACATGTTGAGAAATTTATGGAATTGCTCTGGGACCATTTCCTCCACTAGCTCTTTGGTGACATCCTGTCTTCTCATTGCTTCCTCTGCCAAGATCTGTGATGTGCTCCTCCCTGCCACTGCCCTCAGCTGTGGTCCTTCCACTCCCCACACCAACTCTATGTCCCATCTCTGCTTGGACCCACCCCCACTTGATTCTATCTCCTCCTCTGTTTTCTCAATTCAATACACTCCCTTGCTACTCATACTGCTTCTGCTTGCCATATTCTTTGGAAGCATGTCACTCTTATTTGCACTTTCTTGAGACCATGGAACACTTCCTTTGGGGCTGCCATAAGTAGACACAAACCCACTGGCCTTGTACATGTCAACTTGCAAGCAAACATCCTGAGTCCCTTTTTCCCACCCCCCTTTTCTACTGGCTCCAGGAGCCACAATCTCTCCTTCTCCTCTGCCATCAACATCACCTCCCCTCTCCTTGCAGCTTCTTCCTCCTTCCTCTGCTGTCTTTCCACCACCTTCTTGGATGGCAGGCACCTGGGACCATGACTTTCAGGAATCTTTGGTTTTTCTATCACCAATACCACCCTCTGTGTCTTAGGCAAGCAGTTCTCTTTACAGTGTTTGGTTGGGAACTTCACTGTCAATCTCAACCAGTCAATGGATTGTGCCTTTGCAACTAGTTCACACCTAGGATAAGGTTGTTGTCCCTGATATCTGCAATGTCAAAGACCAGTGTCTCCACATGCTCCCCAAGCACCATGTGTAAGTGGACCTCCTGTGTGATTAGGCCTGACTTCACTTCCAAGTTGTCTATTGTCCTCAGGTGCATTTAAAAATTTTTAACTTAGCCCAAGTATAAGGCTCTGACAAGCGACTCACAATGAGACACATTGATAGCACTGATAACAAAATGTATTGTTATGCTCTGTACATAGAAAGTGTCAATAAGCATACCTGATAACAAAATGGGCTAAGTTAGAGAAGAGCTACGAGCTACCAACTACAGGTATGTGGTATAGTCACATGTGTAACATGACAAGAACCAAACAAGAGAAAGTGGGGTGCTGTGTGTCTAAATATGGTCCTATGACACCTGTGAGAGAAACAAAGGAGATGTTCTTAATGGCACATATATTTCACCAAGATTGAAAACATTGTTAGGTAAATGTATTGATCCTGCAACTGGCTATAACTCATTGATACTTACCAGACTTTGATATTATTCTAAGCCAAAAAAGAAACAATGAAATCCTTAATCTGGCCATGTATCACATTTGAGACAATTGCTTGTCATTTGGGTACAGTGTAGAATAGATAAACCCAACCTGTCCTTGGAGAGGTCAATGTTGGCTGTAACAAGTTGGCCTTTTTACTTTTAGAAGGAAACTGGATGCTTCTTATGATGAAGATATTATTGTTCAGTCCAAAGATTCTTATAATACCACAGAATCAGGAAGTGATCAAGAATCTGATGCCAGTAAGAAGTTTGATGATACAATAGCAGTGAGCAACATGATCCATCAGATGGGATACTACTAATAAAGATCAGGTGAAGAAGCCACAACTTTTGAAAGCACTTCCAACATATTTAGGAACAGGAAGGGCTATGGTAGCAAGAAGAAACAAAGCTCTCCAAGAAGCAACCAAAGGATGGGCAAAGATAAATGGCTATTTTAGTGCTTGCATGCCAGCCCAGAATCAACCTGAGCCAAACTGTGAGTGAGATTGTCATACTTTTTACCTCATCAGAAGTCTAATGCTGTGAGCAGAAAGGGACTCAATGCAAAATAAGCAGAGTATGCAGTCAGAAAGTACCGTTCACATCATTCTATCGGTGCTAGGATGATCGATGTAGCGATGTAGCAAAATCCTGCGTAATCTGCAACGATTCCGCACTACATTTTGGTGGCACGATGTTGATAAGATATGATTAGTCATAGATTAGATATTCTTAATGGGGTATCGCAGGGTCCTAAATCTACTTACAGCATCGAAAAAAATTCGAACTTGGAATATCAAGATTCTGTTCAGATGACTCAACAGCTGGTTCAAATCTTAGCATATTCCGAGAGTTTGAAGAAAAAATACATCATACTGAGGGAAGACATAGCATCCCATATTTTGGGGTCCTGGACAGGTCTATTTTGAGCATTCCACACTGTATGATCGTTGCACCACCCGTAGCAATCAGTTACACGGAAAAAAGAACTTGAGGAAATAGGGTTCCCACGGTAACAAGTTGTACCTCTTGAGGCGAAGGATACATACCCTAGGTTTCGCGAAGCATGGTTGAGAGTGACAAGAAAAAGTGAAAGCGCTGATACGAGATATCAATTCGTGCGATGTTCTCATTTGGAGGACAGCTCGGAGTAGGTCTGGATCACTCCCAAAAAGAAACTTCAATTCAGATCGTTGTTTTACGATCTTGCCGGGATATCGAAATAAGTTCAATACCAAAAGTGGACAATAAACGACGGCGGAGATAGCAAGAGTGATAGATACTTTCAACTTAACAT
>JABFYK010058514.1:0-14302 GCA_018849495.1 Termitomyces sp. T123_Mx157 | reverse complement strand
TTTCTTCCATACTTGTTCAAGGTGTCTCGAGGGGGGCAGAAGCCACGTGCATCCATCTCCGATATCCTTTCTTTCAGACGCTCAAGCCGCATCCGCAGATTTTCGATGTCATCCTTATTATGGCGGTCTTGCTGTGATAATTTTCAGCAGATCAGAACAATACCCAGCATTTGAACATGTAGACTGACATCAAAGGCTTTCAGAACCTCCAACAACACACCCACTATGCCTTTAAGAGGCGCTCCAGCAATCGGAATACCGCTTTCAGCTGCAGATATGAGGTTGGAGAGTGGTATAGCTGCTTCAAGCGCCCTCTCTCCACCATGAGTCCAACGCGATGCAAGTCTTCGAAGAAAGTATCTGTTTGACAGGCTGGCGGTTGCAGGCACGCGGCTGGTAAGACTAGGGAACACACGGGTGCTAGGAGGGGACATAGACCCGAAAATTGACTTGAACCGGAATTTGAGTGACTTCAGCCATGAAAGCTATACTCTAGATGTAGGAGCAGGGGAAGGACCTGTACGATTGGTAATCCCTGTGCTGGACTGTAACATACCTGGAGACACAGCGGATAACCACAGCAGATAGACCCGGCCACGAACAGCCATGACGGAAGGAGAAACCTGTTTCCCATGTCAACACGTATGGGTGTGGTAACCTTCCATAGTGATCAGGCTCGGCTCATAACATAAGACTTCATTTCTGTTAAAATGACAACACCTCATAGAAAACAATTGCCAGTCGGATAAGCTTATGCGAGAGGAGCTCGTTCAGATTTGAGTGCGGGGCATCATCTAGAAGGGAGGCGGAACACAAGCCCTATGGTGTACGGCCCAGGCCCATGTTCGGAAACAATGGTCGGTGGGATAAAGCTTATGAAAGAGGAGCTCGTTTGATTTGAGCACAGAGCACTCATAGGCTGTATTCTTGGTAAAGTTTTGACAATGTTCAAGAAACACTCCCTTGACAAATGGGAGTAAATGCCCCTGTAGCGCTCTATCTCTCTCGTCGCACTCAACGTCCACGCCAACAAACTGCCATCACCTGTCCGTGTTTCTCTTGATCCTTACGCCCCTCTGCGCGATGCACCCGACTTTCTTGCGAACCTCAACAGCCTCGTGCACCTCCTGTCACCACTCATTCTCCCCATCATCAGTTGCAGTCCTATGCCCACAGTCCACAGACCGTTCCTTGCTCGTGCGGGGTCCAGTTTGTTGTAGAACAAAGGACTTTTGCGGTGGACTTGTGTAAAATCTGTGGACAACCGATTGACAATCGAACCAAAATTGGCCATCGGCCCAGGGACGAATCCCGGCCCAAATACTGCCCACACAACACGGGTGTCCCTGGACAACAGACAGGCTAAAGATCTTCTTTGACTTTTCTTTTTTTGTTCACTATGTTCCGTCATACAAATTGCCACGAAACTCTCATCTTGTTCTTTCAACACGCCCATAACAAACGTGTATCCCAGCTTACAATGCTCAATGACTATGATCTGAAAAAGTCCCCGCACGGGTCACTAGTACTTTGTCTTCGATCTGGAATTACACTCCGCAGTCAACAGATGGTTGTTGCATCATACAACCAAATATTATGTACGTTGTCGCAACCCCTCTCCAAATTTACCACATTCCCGTTATCAGAGTACGATCTTGAGCACTTTACAGTTCATCATCTCGTTTCTTATTGTTATCTGCCCAGGATTCAATACTTCCTCGAGTAACGCCTATTCACAAGGTAAGCAATTCAATATTAACATTACTTTACAGATGACCTTGAATGTCGCCGGCTTTCCATCTGTCTCGATTTACCACCATCTTCATGACCATTTACATCACCCTCGCCGTCATTCTTGTCACCTCTTATCCTGGACAACCACGAGTTTACGATGCGCCCGCCGCCGTCAGGAAACTTGGCATACAAAGGCAGCTTAGTAGGCGGTGGAAATTCGAACATGAATGGGTTTTGAACGGGGCCGCAGAGGAAATGAAGACGCCTATCGATAGTCGCCACCGTCTGAGTCGCAGGCGACTCACATACCACTAACGACCACCATACGTTCCACGGTATCAATATCAATGCCTGCCCCACAGCTACTGGCCGCCAATTCAGATAAATTTACACGACCTCCAGCGACACCCATGCTCTCTCCTATATCCACTACTGCAACCCCATATACGAAGATCCCCTCGCCCGTTCCCTTGCCGTCCACGTCCACCAGCACCACACAGAACAACCTCCAGATATCAAACCGACCCGTTCCTCAGTCCCCCGCCACATCCTACCGTATATCTACCATGTCAACATTTTCCACCCGTTCCCACACCCCCGAGACATCTACCACTGTCTCCCGCGCCGTCTCCATCCACCGCTCCCCACGTACCTCAGCAAGTATGAACCAATTTACTGCGGTGCCAGCGGCGCAGGTTAAGACCCAACACCTCGAACGGTCATATACGTCCGGGATTTTGCGTTCGACAAGACGGATGAGCAGTTCTGTGGCGCGGGTGCACTTGTTCCACAAGCGAAGCATCTAGCAATGCTGCATCGGAAGCCTGTGGGGCTGCCGGATGATGACGAGGATGAAGCGGGTGGGAGTGAATATGATGAGGACGATGTTGATGTAGAGGAAGTGTGAGCAGGACTTCGACGGTATGGAGGAGGAACCGCTGTATCCGGGCTTGTATCGTACGATGTATGCATTTGAGCCCGAAGGAACGGCGGAGATGGAACTGGTAGAGGATCAGATTGTGCGTATCGTTGGGAGGGGCGGGGGTGTAGGTTGGGCGGTTGTTGTGGATGAAAGTGCGGGGATGGTGACGGGGAGCCGAGATATGCGTTGTGCCCGAGAGTTTTTTTGGGAGTGTTCAGGTTGTTTTGGGAGAATAAGAATGAGGAAAAGGAGTGAGTGGTGTGCCGTTTCGTTTGTCCTTTTTTTATTCTTTGTTCCCTTTTTTTTTTTTGAGACTTAATATCCAGAACTTATCTCACATTTTTGTAATACCCATTTACGTATATTTACATCGCTAACCCTGCATTGCATATATGTCGTCTTTTTGTTGTCCTTCCTGCCGAAAGTGACTTGACAGTGGATATATTTTGTTGCGTATCCATGTTGGAAGTTTGACCGCTGACAAACTTGTAGAATTCTTGGTTCCGATTGCTTCAAACTTCTTCGAACGTTTTCGACGATTGCAGCAAATCAGAAATTATCAACACTGTAACCTGTCAACTTGTGTGTTTCGATCGCGAAGTTACTGTCTATTTATATGTCAGCGATTTCATGGCAAATCTATCTTCCCCACTTTGCACATGTGCGCGTCGAAGAGCACATCCGCGTCGAGAGCTGTGAATCCTCGTAGCGTGCCTACAGCACAATAACGATCTGAACTTGCAACTTTTGATGTAACCGCGTTACGACTGGCAGCACGTTCGAGAATGGTTGATCCGCTATTCCATTCTTCGGGTCTGGCTAACAGTTTCCGAGCGTTTTGCCCACGCCCATTTTGCGCGAGCATGTTCAGCGTATTCGGGGCTTGATCTGCTCAGCTCAGGCGACATTTCAAACAGTGAATCCACTTACAGAGATTACTTAGACCACCTTTGAGAGCCAAGAAAGACAGAAACTTCTTTACTTCGGGTGGTGAACGCACGCCAAACGCAGAGAAAGTTGCCACAATGCCTGAGACGTAGGCAGCGGCCTTGAATGTCCGTTCAAAGACAATCGTGGTCAATTCTTGCTCATTTTGGACGTACGATGTAGTACATACCACGGATGTTCCAGAGTGGGTATTGATTCTCTGAGGAGTTAAAAACGCAACTAATGAACATAAGGTGAAAAATAACACCCATCCAGACTCACATGGATATCTCCAATCCAAGTACCAACGATGAATACGCCCGGAGCAAAAATATCAATTGCTGATCCATAGTTTGAGAATGAGGCTTGTTGATCGTTGACATTAGAAGCGGCCACAGTTATTGCGCTGGGTGCACGAGCAGGAGAATAGTCGCTCGCTTCCTTGGCATAATTACCTGCTGCAGCCTAATCATTTTTTAGATCAGGAGACCAAAAGATTGTCGAAGAAGACAAATAGATGCTTGCTTACAACAACTACGATGTTCTCATCTGTCAACTAAGATTTTGTAAGGCTGCTAGACTGGAGAGAATACCATAGAAGAGCATACTTTGACAACGACATCATCAATGGGTTTTGATGCACGCGTGGCTATGGATAGCAAGGCAATAGAGGGACGGCCACTCTTCAGACTGATTTATGAACGTAATCCAATCCAGAGATCCTATATAATGAGCATAAATCAGTATTTCTGCGAAGCTCGAAGTGAATGTCAATCTACAGATCAGAACTTTTTCCTCTTCTGTTGCATCGCGCAAGTTAGGAGTCATGAATCGCAAGCAAGCTGCATCAATAATTAAGACTTCACCCTCTATAATCGACGACTTTTACTGCAACGATCTGAGCTTCCTTTGCAACGCCAAACGTTTTTCCGGCGGCCGTCCCACTTGATTATAATCAAATTCGAAGGTTTTGACGCGAGATGTAATAACATACGCGCAGTGGGTACCATGACCATTGTCGTCTCTATCCAGGTATGGACCAAATGTGGCACCCCATCTCGCGCGTCCATCAAATTCACTCTATGTGACAGTAGATTCTGAGTAAAAAGAAACTGGTGGTCATTGTAGTAACCTACATGTTCAATGTACACACCTTACGTTGATGACAATGATGTAATTGAGATCAGAGATTGATTCTTTCTGTTAAGGGGCTTACCTGTGTCTACATAAGAGAAATTCCATTACACATTTCCCTTTATTCAAAAGCAGATTAGGATAATCGCACCGATAACATATATGTCGACCCCTCGACCCCCGAACACAGTGTAATGGTGGGTAAAAGTACTTGCTCTGTATAGAAAAACGTCAGTTGCCCACCATCTTAATGGCTTCGATACATACAAAATACTTTGGTTTTGAAGATTTGTCCCGGAACTTAAGCGTCCAAGTCCCCAAGTAGCATTGTTCCTTGAGATGGTGTATTTGTGATCACCCAATAGTGAGCCTGAAAGGGAAACAACAAACTGCAGAGCAGCGACCTCCACCATGCTGTCCTCATAGATTCCCTCAACATCGGGATTGCCTTTTAACTCTCCAATTAGTTTGTTCGTGAATCTCCCTGTGAATGGAATGAACGAATCATACACATTTAATCCGAGAGTTTGGAGCGTACCAGAACAGCCGTTAATGATCGTGTAACAGGTCTTCACCATGTTATTCCCCTTTGCAAATGAAAACGTGGCATTGGCGGATTTGAATGTCACAATATATCCATCATTTGCTTTCCCAGGAGCTTTGACGACATTAGCTGGAGTACTGCCTTCTGTGAACGCTGGGAGGATTAAGGCAACAGTCACAAAAAAAGCAGCAGAGAAGTGCATTGTGGAGGTGAAGAACGCTAAAAAAAACTGACAGTCGTGTCTTTAGTTCATCGTATTTATAGCCTTGCGCCGTCTCCTGAGCTCCGATGACCAGGAATATGGTGGCAAAGGCATTGAATCGGAGGTGCATACCCGGTGGTGCTTCGCGAAAATGCAGGATGTCACTCATTTGCCAAGGATAAACCAGAATACGAATGACATTGCTTTGTTTGAAGAAACCAGTCACTACCAGCATTTTTTGGAGCAACATGGACAAATCTTGTAATGGAATTGTGTCACCAAAACATCTTCTTGATTTCACTCATCATATCTTTTGATTCGGGCTTTATGAAAATTTCAATCTTTGACAACATTGCGTCAACCACAAGTGAACGCACTGAAAGGAAGTTTGGAATCTCATTAAACCTGAGTTGTAAGCTGAAAGCAGGTTGTACTCGCTATAAGAAATGCCGATCATCCTTCAGATCCAAAGTAGTTCGGGATACCAGGTGAATGTATCTATACATCCATCTCGGCCTTATGCTCAAGTGGCGAATAACAAAGAAGCCTTTGTAAGCTTTGAAAGCGAAATTTCCTGTGCATCTGAAGAGGTCTGGAGGGATTCCAGCAGATTGGCAAGTTCATATCAACAAGATAGCAAGGATGAGCAATGCAAGTGTTGCATTGAGACAGCCGGTATGGTGGACGTAATCAACACCATACAGTGGTATAGCCTTCTCTGTCAATACTGTTGAAACATAATTTCAAGTCCATGATGTTAGAAATCTAGACCGAGTAAGATCAATATGAGTGTGATTTTCAGTCCGATATAAGTGACTGAGGGTTCTTCCATGTAAAGTCTGCATATATATGTGAGTACGTGAACGATGATGGGCTATTGTTCATGATCAGTCGGGGAATATAGTGCAGTCTGGTAAAATGTAGGGCGTGGCCAGTGGCCCGGCTTGATGACATGTTCTGAGGGGTAGCAATATTGTCCAACACGTGATATTCTTTCCACGACTTAGTTGTTTCCCTTGGGAAAAGGGAAAAAGAAACATGTTATGCAACTTCCGTGCCATGTTTCCTTGAGAAACACATGAGCATCTTCTCATTGGAAGAGTTCAGAAAATGTTCACCTATTTCCCAACTGTTTCCTGGCAGGAAATGATTCCTTTTCATCATCATTTTGCTAATGTACACAGGACAGAAATTCTTTTCATTTTTAATTCTATGTTTTGTGAAGAAAGAGAAATTCAATTCACCATGTTAATAGGCATTGACAAAATGTACCTGTTTCTACAAGTGCTTCTCTTTGATTTTTTAATCCTTTTCCCGAACAAAATATGCTTCGAAAAACATAACATATTTGCAGTGCAAATATGTAAAAAAGAGATAAAATCCATTTTTCCGAGTGAAAAATGTTACGGAAACAGGGATCGACTCAATCAGGGACTCCTTGGGGGAGTCAATTTGAGAGTCGCCCTGTAGTTGGTGAGTGTGAATTGGGTGAGGGTGGAAGTTCAACAAGACTGGCTACTTCTTGAAGCTTTTCCAGGGGCAATGGGGTATCTGTAGATGTGGAACCAGCATTAGCATGTGCAGAAATAGTGCAGTCAATGTTCATGAACAAAGCAATGTCCACTGGTGTATGGGTGATTGCTGGGGTATCAGGCAACAGAGCATCTTGTTGAAGTAACCACTGCCTAGTGCTAATCATTTCATTCCCCTGACTGTAGAATCAAGTATATCTGTTGTTGCCACTGATACTACACCTGAAATAATAAGTCCCTCCTCCAATGTACAGACCCCTCTTCCAGCTAAAGTCTCAGCTGGAAATATGCCTCCTAGCCCATGCTCTTGGACTCCTGCATGGGAACATTGTCTTCCCCATCACTACATTGTTTCCTCTACCTCTTCTGCCAATTACCTGAGGCTGCAAGTAGAAATTGAGACCACCAACACCCAGCAGATCTGAAGCATTGTTGCTCTGCTGGATAGCGGAGCAGCAGGGCTCTTCCTTGATGCAGATCATGTGCAACAACACTGTCTCACTACCTGCCCCCTCTCTCATCCAATCCCTGTATACAATGTTGATGGCACACTCAATAAAGCTGGCTCTATTTGTTCTGTGGTGGACCTGGTGCTTCCCCACCCAAATTACTCTGAACATGCCACTTTTGCTGTCACCAGTTTGGGGAAACAATAAATGATCTTAGGGTTCACCTGGTTATGTGGACAGAATCCTGAGATCAACTGGACTAAGGGTGAACCACTGTTCCTGTTGTTGTCTAACCTGCACAGAAGAAGCCTGCAAGTGGCATAGAGCCAAGGTCCATGAGTATGCTGTTGTGTGCACCTGTCATGCAGGGCACCTCCCTTTTGCTGATCTCAACCTCTGTAATCCCCCCACCTCTGGCATTCCCTCATAGAGAGGCCCTCTACAAGGATGTCCAAGGTGTCAGGTGTGAACCTCAGGAGGAAGATGGATGTGAAGGGGAATTTGTTGGCACTCTGGACCCAGAGTGTCCAGATAAGACCATTGAAGTAGGCAATAGGATGTATGCTACAATGCTCTACTCTCCTCCTACCATAGGAGAGATCCAGGCTAGTCAGACAACTCCTCAGAGACTAGCCAAGGCATTGGCAGCCAATTCTTGGCCCAAGCCCTCTTGCACCACAGTTTCTCATCACCTACATGACTTTGATGATGTGTTCTCTAAGGCATCATTTGATTCACTCCCAGAGTGCAAGCAGTGGGACCATGCAATAGAGCTGATACCTGGTGCAGAACTATCCAGTTGCAAAGTCTATCCACTTGCACCCCAAATGAGCAGGATGAACTGGATGGGTTTCTGCAGGAGAACCTTAGCTCTGGCAGGATACAACCCTCTAAGTCTCTAATGGCCTTCCCAGTCTTTTTCATTAAGAAGAAGGATGGGTCTCTTTGTCTAGTTCAGGTTTATCAAGTCCTGCATGCAATGACAGTAAAGAACCATTATCCCCTGCCACTCATCTCTGAACTTGTCAACAACCTTCAAGGTGCACACTACTTCAGTAAGTTGGACATCCATTGGGGCTACAATAATGTGCACATCAAAGAAGGAGATGAGTGGAAGGCAGTGTTCAGAACCAATCATGGACTCTTTGAACCTCTGGTGATGTTCTTTGGTCTCACTAATAGTCCAGCCACCTTCCAGACAATGATGAAAGACATATTTTGTGATCTAATTGGAGAAGGTGTTGTTTGTGTGTATCTTGACAATATCCTCATTTATACTGAGACCTTGAAGGAACATAATTGGATCACACACATTGCCTTGGAATGCCTCCACCAACACCACCTCTACTTTAAGCCTGAGAAGTGTGAGTTTGAGCAGACTAAGGGTGAGTACCTGGGCCTTATCATCTTGCATGGGATGGCTGAGATGGACCCAATTAAGGTGGCTGGTGTAGCTGAGTGGCCAGAGCCAAAGAACAAGAAGGAAGTCCAGGCTTTTCTAGGGTTTGTCAGCTTCTATCACAGGTTCATTCAGGATTTCTCTCACCATGCTTGTCCTCTCTTTGACCTCACTGTCAAGGATACAGCCTGGTATTGGGATTCCTTGCAGCAAGCCACCTTTGATGCCCTCAAATTAGCCCTCACCTCTTAACCAGTCCTCCAACTGGGGCATACAGGTCACCCATTGCTGTTCTGCTGCTGGAAGATTGGGAGAGTGGGTTCCTATTACACTGTGGGTGACTGGGAGTTGGACAAGCAGCTTCTCTCACTTAGATGGAGAAAGGTAGTGCACTTCCAGCCCTTGAGGACAGTAATGAGCAAGGTGACTGGCCTTTCTGCAATGTTGACATGGCAGGGGAGTAGATGACTGCTGAACTGGAGCAAGATGGGTTGGACTCTCTTGTGGGGTGCCTAGAGAACAAAATGGAACTGGAGGGTGCTGAGTACATTGCAGTCCACATTTCAACTCCATCAGCTGCCACTACACACATGCCACCTTGTACCAGGTGTCAACATGTTCATCATAAGGCTGCCTCTCAGCCATGTCATTGATGCAATTCATAAGGGAGGGATGGAGTCCATCACAAAAAGTGAGACAGAGCTGCAGGCCATTGGGGTATCAGGCCTGCTCAACCAGTGCACAGAATGAGTCAATGTACTCATCCAATGACTGCTTCCCTTGACTGTACTGATGTCAGTCTTGAAGAGAGAGAGCTGCAGTCTTGGCAGGGTTGAGGGGGAAGAACTCAGCTTGGAAATCCTGTTCAAACTCTATCTAATCAGTGAAACTCTGTACTCCTCTGGGGTGTCAGAATATGTGCAATGTGTAGGTTGTTGCTTGGCCAGCCTTCATGTAAAAGAGGACCCAGGCAATCTTCAGGGCATAAGAGATGAAGGCTTCACTGCTCAACTGGATATAGGTGACACAGGATTGAAGGAAACACTACCCAGCATTATAATCTCCATCATATACATCAGAGAGTGCAGGATGAGGAAGTTTGGAGTGAGGACCTAAAAACCCTAAACTAGGTGCAAAAGCCAACCATTGGGCAGCTGCTGGGGGAATAGGAGGAGCAGGAGGAGTAAGGGGGAGGTGTTCTAAGAGGGTGTGGAGGGAGAGGGACACAGCTTCAGTAGTTTGATGTAGTCTGGTGAGTCTGGCAGTGTGGGAGGTAAGGGAGGCTTGGGTAAGTTAAACCTGTGTCTCTAGGGACAGCAAACAACTCCAGGCATTGTTCTGGGGGCTTGAGACATCAGGGGGAGGTGCTCAAGGGGTTGGTTGGGCCATAGGAAGAACACAGAGAGTATCCAGACATTGGTGGGGGAGAGACCTTTCAATTGCTTCAAATCCTTGAAGCAACAAATACAATTGTAATGAATCCTCAAAGAAATGGCAAAGGGGGCTCCCAGACCAAAGCTAGAGACTTGTTCTGCTGTAAGGGTGACCTCTGGAGGCTGTGGCTAAGTCACACAATTGGCAGAGGAAGATCCAAAGTCTATTCAGTACTATACAATCTATGGACATAACTACTCACCTGGCAGAGGGAAATCCAAAGAGAACAAGTCTAAGGAGCTCCCTAGCCAGGTATCACACTTCAGGAAAACTTCTAACCCTAACCCAAAGGTGAAAACTCCAGAAATGGCCATAACTCTGGAGACTGAACCAAAAATAGAAATCCATCATAAATGGCCTCAATCTCTTGACTCACAGCACATGACTACTTTAAAATATGGCCAAAGGATAGCCTTTGGTAGAAAGTGCTCAATGGACATCGAAGGCAAGCTCAGAATGAAGGAAAAAATGCAGAGGGTCCAGCATGAAGCAGTCCCCTGACAGCTATGGGCCAGGGACAGCAAAGGCAAAAGAGGAGAAAGGAGGATCTTATGTATCATCAAAGGTGCAGGTGTTGGTTGGTAGGAAGTACAAGCCAGTGGCTCAGAAGGTGTGACCAGTCTTGAGGACTTCACCAGAGGACCTCCACATGAAAAGGCACATCCTAGGGCATCCTTTGGCAAATATGCCTGAGTTGAACATATGTCCACCAGACTTTATGCCTACAGGTCAATACACAGCAGGGTGTAAGGGGATTATAGACAAGGCACATGAAGAGGATTTCTTGTGGCAAGAAAGAAGGAAGCTGGTACACCATTTTATGATGAAACAGAGGCCTTTGCTTGGAATGATGGAGAGATGGGAAGACCAGAGATGAGTTCTTTCTGCCACTAGTGGTGCAAGTTATAACACATCAACAATGGGTGTTGAAGAATAGGCCAATTGGGCCAGGGTGTTATAATAATCTGTGCAGGGACATCAAATGCAAGATTGATGTGGGAGCTTATGAGTGGTCCAATCCCTCTTACAGGTCACAGTGGTTTGCAGTGCTGAATAAAGACAGAAAGAGCTTGCAAATAGTGCACAGCTTGCAACCTTTAAACAAGGTTACCATTGCACATTCAGGTCTTCCTCCAGTGACAGAGGAGTTGGTCAACCACTTTGCTGGGAGAGCCTGTAGGGGTATGTGTGATTTGTATGTAGGGTATGATGAGTGCACATTGGATCCTAGGCCTAGAGACTATACCACATTCCAGACACCCTTCGGGGCCCTGAGGTTGGTGATATTGCCTATGGGCTGGACCAATTCAGTGCCTATCTTTCATGACAATCTTACCTACATCTTACAAGATCAGATCTCACATGTGATGCTACCCTACATTGATGACATTGCAGTCAGAGAACCACCAATGTGTTATGAGTTGGAGGTTGGTGGCTATGAGACAATAGACAAGAACCCTGGTATTTGCTGCTTTGTATGAGAGCACATGCATAATGTAAATGTGTTGTTACAGCACATTAAGTATGCAGGAGGAACATTTTCAGGTATGAAGTCAGTGTTGTGTGCAGAAGGCATACCAGTGGTGGGGCACTTGTGTACATATCAGGGCAGAAGGCCAGAGACCAAGCACTATGCAAGTATGGCAATTCTTGGGTAGCTGTGGGACATTCTGCATGTTCATCAAGGATTACTCCAGGGTTTCAGAGCCATTGAATAGGTTGACTAAGAAGGAGGTACCCCTTGAGTGGAGGCCAGAACAGAATGCAATGAAGGAGATGAAAAGGGGATTAGCAGAATGTGCAGCACTCAGGCCAATTGATTATCAGTCAGAAGGGGCAGTAGTGCTGACAGTGGTAATTAAGGGGGAATTAAACATTTGCAGGAAGAACAATCTTTCAATCAATTGCAAGTTCAAAGGCATTACTGGCAGAGAAGGTAAGCTTGGAAATTATCAATGCATTCAACAAGGTCAAGGTCATAATTCTTAGACCATTGGTTACAAACAGAGCAGGTACTGTTGAGAAATGTAAAGTTCAAACGACCAGTCTTTAAATCTTCATTGTATTCAACAAGGCCCGAGCCCATTCTGCGCAAGCCGATTCGGGGTGTTTGGGGCTTGAATGTGCTCAGCTCAGAATATTTTTATGTGAGGCTAAACTTACAGACGTTGTAAAGTGCATCATTTAGGGCCAGATCAGTCAAAAATGTCTTCATTTCAGCCGGAGAATATCTCCCATATGAAAGGAAATTGGCAACAAGGCCTGCGACGTAAGCAGCGGCCTGGAGTGATTAAGGTCTGTATCAGTTGATCCAGTGAGATGGAAGATGTAGATACCAAAGCTGTTCCATCCCTCATACCGCCTGACTAAAGAAATTCAGAGACAGTAGATGAGCCCTTGGTCAAGGAACCTGTCAATTGGACTCACACGTATGCGTAGATATGAAGCACTAATAATGCGCTCGCCAGGAGAAAAGAGGTCAATTGCGTCTCCAAAGTTTGAGGATGAGGTTTGATCATCATTGATATTGGAAGCTCCAACAGTGATTACTTCCTCCAGATGACCAGGGGAAAATCGCTTTGCTTCAGTTCTAAAATCGCCTGCCATAGCCTAACCATTTCCTCAATCAGGAAGACCAAAAATCATGATGGCCACTTACAACAATAGTGACACCTGAACGTATCAACTGGGATAGTTGGACTCAGGCTTTCACTCTGGATAAAATGCACATGGAGAAGGAGAGGCTTACCTTACGAGCAGCATCATCAACGGCCTGAGATATCCGTACGCTTGCGGAAAGGGCGACGACGGAGGGGTGATGGGAGGCCTGGGTTTCCCTCAGAACATATTCCAACCCACGCACTCTGGATCATCAGTATCAATCAGTAAGGATGTAAAGCCTATTAAGTAGATCCATTCACATGTCAGAAGGTCTGGATCGTCTATCACATCATTGCAATCAAACTATCAACGCGAGCGGCATCACCCGTGGAAATCTCACCCGGCATGTGTAATTATTTTGACCGCAATGAGATGAGCTAGCTTTGCAATACCATATGTCTTGCCGCCTATCAATCCACTTTGTCGCAGTCAGCGCTAGAAATGTCATTATGAAGCTCAACAATTCACGCAACGTGGGTTCCCTGACCATTATCATCGATAGGGGCGGTTTGTGTAATTGTAGCACCCCACTTTGCCCGTCCGCCAAAGTCAGTCTGTGTGAAACTAGGTAAATGCAAGGAGCTGGAAATCATATGGAGCAACTTACATGTCTCACGTTTATACCTGTACGAAATCCAACATGAAAGTGAGGGGATTGGGCATACATAAGTGTCTGATAGAGGGCTTACCCGTGTCTGAGTATAGCATATAAGACTCAAATTAAATCACATCCCTGATCCTAAACTGAAGCAAAGGACGTACCAAGGACGTATACGTTAACGTCACGACCTCCTTCTGGATAATAATAATGCGAGTAATTTACTGCTCTGTATAGCACAATATACGTCGTTCGTCAGCCCTTATCCATCCTACTGATATGACTATTTTCAGCACATACTTGAAATCCTTGTATTCAAGCGATAGGCTAGAACTCAAACGAGCAAGACCCCAGGTAGCGTTCGTTCTGAAGCCAGAGAATATGTTATCATGAATAGTCAACAGAGGAAAAGAACCAACTGAAGAGAACCTGTGGCACCAGCGATATTACCAATATTATCTTCATAGACTCCCTCAACATCGCGATTGGCTCGTAACTCTTCAATTTCCTTGTCGGTAAATCGACCTGCATTAAGTAGAGTAAGACATTGAGGGTGCAAGAGATTGTACATGACATACCAGCAATACCGTCAATGACCTCAAAAACGGTGAGATTGACGTTGCTGCTATCTTTGATAAATGCAACCTTGGAGCTGGCTGATTGGAACGTCACGATGTAATCACGATCCGCGTTCCCAGGAGACTTGACAGCATTGACTAGAGGGCTGGATCCAGCAAAGGTTGGCAGAATCAGGGCAGTGATCACA
>JABFYK010058513.1:0-14352 GCA_018849495.1 Termitomyces sp. T123_Mx157 | reverse complement strand
GTCCTCAATGGTCACCAGTGCACCCGCAGAAGGAACGTTGTCCAATGCCAAACCAGCAAAATCCTGCTTCACCAGGGTAGTCAACGGTCCTTTTGTAGCAAGGTAGGCTGCAATAGTCTCGGGGTCACCTTCAAGAGTAAAGGCGCTGTTACCTGCTGGCATAAGCATGACTTTCAAGATCCTCTTCCCTTTTTCCTTCCATATATTTTCATAGTGTGCCAGGTGTGCCCGCTTCAACTCTTCAGTAGTCTTCCCTGCCATTCCCCCCCCTTCCAGGATACACCAGGGAGCGGTATGACCAGTGTAGACATGTGCTGGGTGCTTTTGAGCCTTGCATGCTGAGCAAGTAATGTTACTTCCTCGAAATGGTTTGGCGATGAGTGCAATCGGATCAGAGTCCTGCACAGTCAATCTTCTTGAAAATTGCATCGACTGTCCTGGTGAGCGGTACTGACAATGAGTACTTTGTGGTGAGGGCCTCCTGTAGGAGGCGAACTTGTTTAATGGGGGCAGCGCCACCATGGCGTTCCTTCAGGTATGACCAAAGGGCAATGGGGTCCTCTTCCTCAGCACAGAGCTTTTGTTCTGGAGCAGATAGCGCACGTTTCAGGAACGAACAAGCTAGTTGCCTATTTGAGGCCCATGCACGGCAGGCATGTGGCTCGTACATGTCATGAGGGCAAGGGGGGGTCGAAAATGTAGTCCCATAGCTGGACCATGGTGAGTTCTAATTTTATTGTGTATGCCCAGTCAGTGTATTTGCCATCGTCCTTATCTAGGATGTGGCCCATCCAGAACGATGTTATCTTTCTGACAGGTAACACAGTAGGGTTCGCGCCATTGTCCACCATCTTCATTTCTGCTATTCGGGTAGCAGTCAGCGGTACAGGGGGAGATTCAGGGCTTTCACTCATTGGAGGCATTGTAGTGAGTTGCAAGGCAGCAGCAAGGAGAACAATAGATTTCCCGGATATGTGTTATCCGTGTCAATCAGGAGCAGATATAATCAGATATTCAATCTGGCAGAGACAAGGTTGAGCGATCGTCGCTCACAGAGATCAGGTATAGGTTCGATTCCTTCAGAAGTCAAAGCAGCAATGTCCCATAACCTGTTAGAAGTTGGAACCTATATGACACAGATATAGTGAGTCCTCAGTCTCTGGATAATTGACTGTATTCAGTTCCTACCTATATGACACAGATATAGTGAGTCTATATGTACTGTAAGCATTGCTTCTGTTGTATAGGAAGTGTTCTAACTCACCCTCAGTCTCTGGATAATTGACTGAGGGTTTCTGTACCATCTTGTACTATATAAATATATTTTTGTCCATTGTCTCAATGACAAAAGGTGGGGCCACTGGCCTAAGGCCAGTGGCCCTGAGTCCTTTGTATTCTGTTGGTCTGTGCACTTCCATGATCCATGCTCACGGTGTTATCGGATCCCAACATATATCAGACTTGGCACCTGATGTATTGTTGTTAATTACTGATCCTAATACTACTAGACTTGATTAGTCAGTATGTCATAGTCATCAGCTTCCACTTTGTCATATAGGCTGTAGTCAGTGGCCTCCAACTTAGTCATAGGTACTTAGTCATGCTTAGTAGTTCTGTAGTATATAAGGCAGGCTTGGGGCTAGACTAGTCCCAGCCTGAACAATAGCATGGTTCCTGGGCTTATCCATCATTCCAGACTGTGAGCTCAGCCAGTGCTGCCCCTTGTCTCTGCCTTGCCCTCTGCCTTTACCTCTCATTGCTTGCTTGCCTCTTGCCTGCTACACTCCATGCCAGCTCACTTGTTGCTTGCCTCTTGATAGGAGTGTCAGGTCATGAGTGGTGACTTTGGCTTGGACCATCCACAGCCAACATCCCCTCACAACTGCTCATACTAGACCCCTTAATTGTTTCCTTTATTCTGGGCCTACCACTCATTGTAGGCCTCCCATTCTTGGACTACAGATACTTTCAACCAAGAGCTATCCTTTGGTTGTATCTGTATGTAATCACGTGCAGGGAGTCCAGAGATCAAGGCCATTTATAATGGATTTCTACTTTTTGATCAGACTTGATTGACCTGATTTTGATTTTGGTTCATAGGCTGATGTTACCACTGCTGTGTTGTCAGCAAAGATATGTATGTGCTTGACATTGTTTCTTGTTCTGGCATATCTCGTTGCCGCCCAAATGTTTCGGTTGTAAACCGGAGGCATCGGACGATAGCGGATGATCGATATCGCTGCCTTTGTTATGCCTGTTAGTTCTGCGTCATATACCTCTGCCCAGACCTCCCCTCTCCACGAAAATCTCTCTACCCTCGCGGTACCCTGCCATGCCCCAGCCAACCGTTCTGGGCTCGTCTGGCGCCTCTTTCTGCATCGATCCGTCGGAGTATACTATTAGGCGTGTTGGGTCTCTTTCCATTCCCTGCAGTCTCTCATTATGTTTCTTTGCTTCATCCTTCTTTTTAGCCCTCTTCGGGGCGCCTATGATCATTAATCTACTTCCAAACCTCTCTGCTGTCTTCCGCCATGGAGGTGCAAAGACTTTTTGGCTGATGCGGTTGAGAAAATACCGATGATAGCTAGCACCGCCACTTTCTTAGGCGGGTTATCACATCGATCATTTTCTTGATCGATGACGTGTGGAACCCTTAACCCCTGTCGTTTTCGTCTCGACTTTGCTGCTGAAGGCATTTTACTAGGTTCTTGGGGTTTTGGTATCAGAGGTAAGCACCCCTTCTGCCTACAGTCTTCAGCTGATGCCTGCAGTTTTCGGCTGATGCGTACAGTTGTCGGTCATCGGGTATAATTGAGGAGATTGCTCTGTTTTCATACTATATTTCGGCTCTCACTGGTGAGTACCGCCGTAACAATATATATGTCATAGATTCGAAAGTTAGGTCAGACTGTCTATACGCTCCCAGGATGTTGTCGAGCACCAGTCAATTGACCATTGCGACTATTAGTATCATCCTCATGGCGCTGCGGAGTCTGTATGCTCGGCGCTCCAATTTTTAGGCTGGTCGTATCCTATCTCCAGGCCCGACTGAATTTCCACTCCCTGGAAATGTCGTACAGGTGCCCAGTAAGGTATGCATAGAAGCTAGTGCGTTCCCTCACACTCAACGGGACACTGTAAATCTTGACAGCATCTCACGACCTACTTCAGGATCCTCGTCGAACAGTAAGGGGGTCTTGTATCATTGAATCTGGCTGGTTCCGTCAGATTTTGCCCTTCGAAAATCAAAATCAATCTCGACTGAACATCGGTAGACCGTTGTTTTGATTGGGGACATGGAGATGGCCGAAACGTTGCCCTAAAAACACTCAGTTAAACATTCTTCTCGACCAGGTTTGCATTATTGGGTAAGTCGTCCTTGCACTCATTTCTCTCGAAATTCAGATGATTGTTGATCTCAGCGCAATTGTGTCGATCCTAAGAATGATATGTGGATCCTGAGCGGGGAGCTCTACGAGGAGCACTTGATAGGCCGCAAAATTACAATATCATGTCCGTTGTACGAGCTGGAAAGACAGAGCCGCTTCAAGAATTTGAAGTTGTTCTCAATGTCCAGCATTTGCTCGACGATAGCGGGAAAAATTGGTTTCACCACATCGAGAGGTATTTTCGGAACTTGAAGGTTATTTCAATTTATTGTTATATTTTACAGAGTTGCATCCAGTACCACGCTTACAACAGGTTTTGGCCTTCACTGTCCAACAGGTTATGAACCAGAATAGGGAATTATTTGCCGTGAGCCGGTACTGTAATAATGATTCCTAAGCCGATCCTTGCTGACATCGTACACTTCGCAACCCTATTGCAAGTATCACCAACTTCCTTCCCTTCTTGGACTTGATACCTGTGTCAATGCCATGGCGGATTCATGCACGGTTATATCGAAAGTGACATGATGCACTCTATGGGAAACTCATAGATCATGCTATGAAATGCGGTGCAGCTGGCATGGACACGTACAGCTCTTCGTTGTGATTCAATTCGGCGTCATACTAACGATGCCTACAGGTGGGCTGCTACTTTTGTGGGCGAAGACAATTCTGATGGAGATCAGCGTCGCCTGGTGAGGCAATTTGCTGGAGTAAGCGATACTTGCTTCATCATGACATATTCTGTCAGCGTGACTAACTAAGATTGTAGGCCGCTATCGAGGACGGTGAACGCTTTGTGGATGTTTTTCGCACCCCTTGTTTCTTACATGATCATGTCAGACCACGACAGTCTTACAAATCTTTGTCCTTGCTTTCATTCGTTATCCCGAATGGATTGCTACCGCTCAAAAAAAGATTGACGATCCTACAGGCCTGATCGTTTGCCGTCTTGCAAGGATCGACCCTTGCTTCCCATTCGGGGTGCGTTCTTCCAATGTTGCTACTTCATTACCTGACACTTACGTTCACATAGAAACTTTCTGTTGGCGTCCAGTAGGCATGTTCAACATACCGTAATTGTATGTCGAGACTAACTTGGAGGTATAGTTAGATATGGTGTCCCGCATATATCAACCGCCGACGAAACAATCGAGCACAATGGACAAGAGTATTTCATTCTCAGGTGCAGCCTCCTCTTTTCAGGTTACATGATAAGTAAACTGTTTGTCACTTGTTTTGAGTGACGTTGATCAAGCCGTCCTTGTCAGCGCAATGGAACACGACCAGTCAAAGTTCGAAGATCATGATTGCTTCATGCCCGAACGCTTTCTTGATTCTGAAGGTAAGTTGAAATCAGATTATGAAACAAGGGCCTTTGGCTTCCGCCGGCGTGGTTAGCACCCCTGTCTCAATTTGATCTGGCACCAGTCTCTAATCAGCCTTACAGTATGCTCGGGCATTCCGTTCGCCGAGCGATCATTGTGGATAGATATTGTCACGATTCTGTGGACATTCAGTGTACGTGCTTCCGACGAAGTTGATCTCAAGACTGGTCTACCGTTACAATATGATGATAGTGATGCGGCATTTCACGGAGCTAAGAGGTAATTCTTTTCTCGTGTAAAACATACATGCTGATTATAGTGTTGATTCAATAGATTACCAACTCACCATTCAAGTTTCCGGCTATCTTCGAACCTCGTTCCCCCCAACGAGTGGAGGTGGCCAGGAGGGAGTGGGCAGAATATGAGAAGAATCTGAACTTCCTAATGCCCGGGACTGCCCGGGACTACAGAACGAGTTTAGTGGTCTCCAGAACTGAACAAGTCACCCAATGACCCTCAAACTTGGGCAGCATTCAGATAATGTGTTTATTATGGATACAATTGTATTTTTACATAATATCTAAGGGCTCAATCCATGGAGGATTCCAGTTGCTAGACCGGCTCGTCCAAGGAAGGGCATCGATTTTGGGACTTACGCCAGGTTCTCCTGCGAGACTCTACTCAATGTAACCGTATGCTACCGATTAGGTAGTCTACCGTTACAGGGTGCTTGATTTTATCGAAAATTGGAAAGAATTGAATGATAATACACTCAACGGACGTGGTGACCGTGCGCGTTCGGAAGAAGACCAAGATAATCGGGACGATCCACTACTCCGGCGAGTCTTGGACGACTCCAGATTGTGCACATGATGCCGAGAATATGGCTGCCCAAACACCTTGAGACCCCACTCGTATGCTAGGAGGCTGGTAGGCAAACCGTCGTCACCAGCCAGTACCTCATAATGCCCAAATTGTTTGATGCTCCCCGAATTATGAGTGAGCCACGAGTCTTGAGTGTAACGAAGGGAGAATTGTTGGATGTGTGGGTTCTCGCGTGCTATGCGCACAGCGGTGTGGCCCATATCTTCGTCGCTTGGTTTATGGACCTTTGTGAGGGAGAACGAACGTAATCGTGGAGATCGGCGGAGGGCTGCCGAGAAGTCTTTCTGTGGAAGGAACGAATTCAGTGAGTTGTCGAACAAGAAACAGCGAAAAGACTTGCTAGGTGAAATGAGGGTCGGGTGAAGCAGAAGACATCGAAGTGAAGGAGAGAGGGACAACATTCAAGTAGGTTTCGGAAGATATTGTTATCATCCTGGATGATATTTCGATTTGCGAATGTGAGGTCAATCCAGAGCGTAAGCGATGATAAGGACGGCATAGCTCTCAGGAGTGCGTAAGTTCGAGGGAATGCAGACAGACAGTGATGGAGGGTTGTGATACTTAGATGTTGGATATTTTGGGGATGAGGTAAACATCGCAGATACCTATATGGTCCAGAAAAAGAGGTCATGTTGGGGAGTGAAGCGAAAGGTAATGACAGGGTGGATGGAAACCCGTCTCCCCCTGGTTGTAAGAACGAGACTTCTTGTAAACGAGGGTGAACAGTGAGGAACTGATCCAGCGTAGAAATTGGTGGAGCTCTTCTATCGTGATCAGGAGGCTGAAGCCGCATGTCTCCTAAGGTAAGTTTTCGCAGCCGAGGCCACCGGCCAGCAGTTACGTGACGAGTGTCAAAGATACGAGGAGAAGGCGCAGAACCCCCGATCGTCAGTTCTTGAAGGTCCGGGCAATGTTCGAGAAGCATTTGCCAGCATCGGCGAGGTAGTTTTTCGGGGGCAGGGCGTTCGTCTGAGGTCATGAGATTGTAATTAATTGCCACTGTTGCGTGGAGCTACTTTGAGTAATACGAACCTAATAGCCATTCAAGTGAGTCTGACTTGACAGAAAGAATGAAGATCTCAAGGTCGCGGAAGTCAAAAAGCTAGGCATTACTATTAGGGAAGAATCGGGAAGTTTAATGCACGGGAACGTACGGCGTCGGTGTTTCGGATTGGGAGATAACCGACGCTGGTCCCAACAGACTTGAGCAGTGGGCAACTAAATTTGTCGTTAGATTGTACGTATAAGCGAGGAAAACCGGAGGATGTACAATTGCCGGAGAGCAAGCCATAGCTTGTCGTTTGGCATCTCCAAACCATCCCAGTAGAACGAACGCAACAATGGCATACGTATCGCCAACGTTGCAATGATATCTGCTATAAGTTCCTCATCCAGATAGTCGCCTTGTGGTGTTCGTTCAACGTTGTTCGGGCGTACTATAAGTACACGAATGTGATGCGTGACCTTCGGAGAGGCTGAGATCGCCTCAAGCGCGACTTTACAATGTCGGTTAGTTCTGAGCTCTACTGTGGCGTATAACCTTGGAACGAGCACTTTGCGGGCGCGTTGGCACTATGAAACCACCTATGAGAACGGTCTTTGTCGTACATCTGGGTTAACGTACCGTGAGACTGATGTTCAGGACGTCCCTTAGAGACGAAGTATGATGTCCCACACTCCTGATGACCTCTGTGGGAATTGTGCAACGATGATTTTGGGACGGCCGACGTGGTATCGAGGTCTTGACCGAGAACATTCGTTTAATGCGAGGAATGGGCGATTGTGGGCGCGTCCATGAGTGCGTTCTTACGGGTCCCTCGACAGAGGCCATGGGCGCTGGACCAGTGTAGTTGACTTGAGAATGCTGATCGTTAAAGCACCCTTTAAAGGTTAGGACGTGGGTAAACGTGCCGTAAGTAAGTGAAAGAAGCCAAGGGTGACGAAAGTTCCTGATATCACCCAAATACAGTATTTGGCGCCTCGAGGTGCTTCATGCTGTAGACATGCGTTTAAGTGCACGAGTGTCATGTCTTCAATTAATTTGAAGATAACTAAGTGAAATGGATGTGAAGTCCCAGTGCTTCCGGATTGTACGGGTATGATGATGAGTTGATGGGAATAGCTCATCCTCTTAATCAATCTTATCGCTTCAAAGCAGGCTGTTATACCACATTTAACTAGTCTACAGCCTTGACTAGTGGATAAAGCCTTCTTGATACTTGAGGCGATAGATGACAATTGCAATCGGGTGTAGTGATCGTCACGGATCTGTCAAGTTTCAATCTCGTATGTGGCAGAAGGTATGTAGCATGTCGTACAGGTGCACGTACTGCGACGGTGCCCCTAAGTGTGAGCAGACTTATGCTTTCCTTCTCATTAGAGAATATATAATGCGCGGCAAGTTTATTCTGATTGCCGCGCGGAGAAGTCCGGCTGACCTGGTTACCCGATGAGGTTCGTTCGTCCTATCAATCCATGTATAAAATACTTATAAGGACACCATAAGTCACCAGTCACCATCACATTCTGCACGGAAACCCGGTCAACGCCTGGTGCATCTCATATTATCAAATTTGACTTCCGATAACTATTCAACATCTTGCAGACCGATGAGGACCTGGACGTACTTCGAAGAGGCACGTAAATCAAGTCGTTTATTCTCATATTTCGGTTGATGACCTACATGTACATTTAAACCTTGAATGAATGTTTAGGATGCCTACCGTCTTCCGGAAGGTATGAAGCGCATCGGGTATGATGCAGACACGGAAGTATATACCTTCCAGGATCGCGACGGCAAGTTGTACAAAGGGGAACGTGGTGCTGATTATGGGGTTCTTACTCCTGTGGAATATATTTCTATCGGATCGACTCCAGCTAATGCTTTTGACTCCGGTATGTTCTAAGGTTTCTCTGCTTAAACTTGATCCGGCTTTGTATTTGACACCTTATCCCAGGCGAACCACAAAATAGCTCACTTGTTAGCACAAGCAGCATCCCTTCAACCTTCCAAGACATGCTTCCTGCTGCATCTATCACTTACACGAAAGCTCCAGTCGACAAGCCGTTACTTTCACCTAGACCGTCAACATCAGCGCCTGAAGGAGAACGTTCTGCTGCTCGTTCCAGATTCCTTCAGACAGTTCGCAAATCTGCTGTACCAAAGGTGCATGGGGTTGTCCGTGATTTGCGCCGATCTATGACCACCCGTCGTTCAAAGAATTACCCTGCTGCGGATAGGGAGATTCTGCTTCCCCTGGAGTCCAATCTCAGCCGAGGCATTTCCATGACTACTAAAAGGTCAGAGCGCTCTGCAGAAGGCAGAGAGAGTTTGTCGTCGGGGTTCTTGCAATCTCAACCGAAGTGATTCTCGAGCTACCACACGTTCAGGTCATTGACACACCCATGTCGGTCAAACAATGATCAAAGAGATCACATCATTCATCATACCATTCATGATTCCTCCTGATTCCTCTTATCTGTTCTGGATGTTTTTACTGATTGATTCTCGTCTTACCTCGTACTTACATACCTGGATGGCTACTTCGATATTTGAGAAGACGTAACTCAGATCTGGGATGATCGATGATGCATGATGTTCCACTCCTTCTGTTGGCCCATTACATTTCTGTCGTTCATTGACCTTGGGAATGTCACAAGAATGCCATCTCTCGATCGTCATTACCAGCATTCTAGATAGGGTGCCTTATATCACCTCCCGATGCCCGGACAGATATGTTTGTGCAAAAAGTAGTAAATAAGGGCCCCTCCATTACGATTTAATAATCAAGCTTTGGTATTATGTTGATTTTAAGCGTTGTATGATTCTTGTACACCAAATTTATGCTATAAAAGTTCCACTTTCAGTCTTGATTGACGATTACGATAGATGACATATCCATACTTACTACATTTCTAGCGGAATTCGCGCTACTATACTAGTAACTACTCAAGACAGTGACTCGTCCGACTTTTCCATTCTCTTTATCGAAAGATATGATGCCATCAAAAACTCGTGGCACAAACCTTGAATGGCTGCTAGGGTGAAAAGGGGGTTCACCTCGTGTAGACCAGGTGGTAGCGGGCGTGTTTTGCTTTAAAACGAACTATCAGCAGCGTTTACGACTTTTACGACCATCTTAATCCGACCATGTACATCCGGTAAGCCAGAATACCCCCCATGACCTTGTTCACCCATTAGTACTGACTTTTTTAGACGCGCAGTTTTGCCCGCCTCTCCCGAAGGAGACACGGCACAGTCGTCTAATCTCGCGCTGTTACCTCTTCTGAGCCTCAGTGTGGTGGTACTCATCCTCCTTTTCTTTGTTCTGCGGTTTGTCAAGCGTGGTCTACATTTCCCGAACCTCGCATGGCTTCGGGGCAAGGGTAAAGGTTCCAAAGGCCGTCTTGGCCTGTCTGAGGTTGAGCTTCTTCCCACCTCTTTCAAGTCTATTCCTGTATCAGGTCCGAGCCCATTTCCAGCTACTTTCAATTTTGCGGGCAATGCTGGTAAAAGCGGCAATTCGACCCTATTATCGCGGTCCTCTAGCCTCGACACGCTTCCTCAATTATCTACGAGCTCTCCACCGCATTTAACCTCTCGCAGACATGCAGACTGGCAAGCATTCTTCAAAACGAAGAATAAGCCGCTCCACAGGCGAAGCAGATCGCTCAGTATCTCGCATCGCACAACTTCCTCATCCATACTCACATCAACACCATCATCTCCAACGACCCTACTCATTGACATCTCGACCTCAGGCTCCTCTCCTATGTCCGCCTCCTCTGATCTTGGCACTCATAAATTGCATCCGGCTTCTGCACCACTCATTCCAGGCCTTCCCATCCCGACCCCGAGTCCTGTAAAGATAAATTCAATCTCCAAGGACGGTAAAGTTTGGACCTTTGACGTTGAAGACGAGAGCCACGATATTGCCGACTTTCATTTCACAGACATACTTCTCGCAGCCATCAAACGATCACAGCCTGAAGTTCATGCAAAGCCGCCGGCAGATACAGTGCCACTCGTTCAAGGTGACCTGTCATATCCTCCAACACTCCCAACTCCGCCATTACTTCCAAAACGGCTGAGTACTTCAAACCCTTTCGCCAGTCTGGTGGATTCATTCACGTCACAGACTTTCGTTTCCAATCGACCTGCGGCCTCATCGTCATTGCTTCCTGACACGTCTTCTTTCCCGCCCGGCATTGCACTTGTACCCATCAAGCCGACAGCTGTCCAGTCGACCACGAATCTCCTTGACCTCAGCAAAGATAATACCAGGGCAGGCTACGGGTCATCCAGCGTTGCGACAAGATCGACGCAGAGGGCCACGGTTGTCGATCCTCTTATCACGACAGACGAGGACATGACCCCAACACACGATATCCACGCGGAGACAGTGATCTACCTCGCCGATACGGTTTCGGACCCCTTTGATGATTCATATGCGATTACTCTTCCTGGTGGTGTTAGTGATGGATGGAGCTCTAATCCTGTCGCTGAAGAATCACATATACCGCCCACGGAGCTGACGCTGCCTACTCAGTCTGCAGGACTCTCGCCTACGCCTGCAGTATCTGTTCCACCATCATCTCACCTTTTCCCTTCCCAGGTGGAGCCCATGGAAGTCAAGAAGGCTTCGTCAGCTGAGTCGGAAGAGTTTACTTCAAGTTGGCAATGGAATGGTAGCTGGAGCCCTCCGAGCTTCTCTGTTCCACATTCCACACCCGAATCTATCGCATCTCTTGGCGAGGCTACAGATAAGGACGCGAATTCAATGGAACTGGAAGCAGAAGATGAATTGATGTCCTTTGACCATGAGGAAGCTGTCTCGGCTGACGAGGAGCCTGGCCAACGTCGTGTGGACCCCATGGTGGAACTAGGGATTGATGCCAATGATACGGCAGAACCTGCAGACACGTGGTTCGTTGAGGAGTCGACTGCTGTATGGGATGCTAGCTGGACTGACGAAAACATGAAAGAGGGTGTACTGCTGGATATGGGCCATGAGAAGGGTATAGATGATGATGAGATAAGAATGCCGCAGGAGGCGCATATCAACGTCCTCGACGAACTTCTGGTCGGTCCCAGCGAACCTATCGAAATTCATATCTTCGAGGAAATATCCAAAAATCTCATCTCTGAACATCCACTCTCTAGGGACTCGGAGGCTTTAGCAGTCACGAATGATGACAAGAATGATGTTAAGAAAATTATTATGCCCTATAGTACTATTCCAACCCCAATAATCATTGCAGCAACGCCGCTCCCTTCAACGCCTGCAACGCCCAACACACCTTTACCTGAGCTTCCCTCTGCGGCCCCTCTTGCTTCATCACCCATTGCGGAAGAGTGCCCAGACCCGGACATTATGCCTCTCCCAGACTCATCGCTTTTATTCGTCGCGCCTTCGCCTGTTTCGCCGGTGCCAGTCAAGCCCCAACCCCCTTCGATCTACCAGGCACAGACACCTACTCCTCCCGATTCACCACCACCATCCATCGCGACTGCGAGACCATCGTGGTCGCCGAGAGCCGCTGATGCGTCTTCTCTTGGGCTATCCGCTGCTGAAGGAATTCGCCATGTACTAGAAGTTTGCGCTTCTGAAAAGGTGGGAAAAATGGATGATATTGATTGTGTCGTTCCGGTTGACGTCGTGGTGAAGGAGGGCACCATGGTTGAGAGCGCCAATGAGTCAACTCGAGAACTTGAAGAAAAAACATCCTTGACAACGCTTGAGCCAGGACTCTTTACTTCTGTTCCGGGTTCCTTTCCCAAGTCACCTTCTAAGCCGCCAGCAGCCCTTCCTTCCGGTGTTGTCCCCTCAGCCACCCCGACTCCATCTACGAAGACCTCTCACACTCGTGCCGTAGTTCCTTCTGCGGACCGTATTCACACATCACGGTCTGTGATAGACATTGCACTTGCTATGCAGCTTCGTCCGGGGCTTGGTGTCGGTGCTGATCCAGCGTGGATGGTACGGTTCTTGATGGCCGTGTTTGGATGGTTTGCTATCCTCGTCAGCGGAGATCTCCAGTCGTGATGTTGGAAATTGGCATCTTACTCTGATTTAGGCTGGCCCTCTCTCATCTTTTGCTCATGTTTCTTTCTACGCCATCTTTTATTTAAAGCTGCATCTCACGTTATCGTGTTCCAAACCTCACTCATTGCACGTACATTCCCATGATACTTACTGGCATGTCCTCAGACATACCTATAATCTGCAGACATTGGAACGATTGGAACGGAACATTGTATGCATCAACTGATTCATAGTATAAGTTGCCGACAACTATACCATACTTACACATCGTGTTATTTTATTAACGCTGCCACTTTTTCATATATTACTTCAGTTTCAAGCTTTAGCTACCAGGATCAGTTTGTTGCTAGGTGGTTAATGTCCATGCTGCCAATGTTACTAATTCATCAAGAGATGAGTTCAGTCACTCAAGGTCAAACAATCAAGGACCAGATAGACGGCATTATCTTCGGGGTGATTGGCCTCGAGTTAAGTAATCTCCCCTTGTTCATTTAGCCTATCAGTTTTACCCAGGGATGAAAGCCACCTCATAGATTGTATAACTAACAAGTCCTAAATGTCAGAGAGAACATAGAAGGCGACGACTTTGAGCTCAAATTGCATATCATATGGATCTAAGGAATACGTTAGGTGCATATACGCCATTCTAGATGTCCTTCGAGATGGGGAAGTAGTATGTTCAGGTCCTTTACAAATTGTTCCCACTCCCTCCTGGCAACCTCGACTCGCTTACAAGAAGCGAGGTTCGAAGACGGCCGGAAACATGAGAAGTGAGTTGGAGAACTGGATCAAAAATTTAATTAATAAGATGTATCCTACAAGAAGAAATGAAATCCCCTTGCCCGCCACGCTCTATGCCGGCTTGCTCATTGCTCGTCTCCTGACTCTCCTGACAGGAGTGTCAGGTCATGAGTGGCAACTCTGGCTTGGACCATCCACAGCCGACATCCCCTCACAATACCCCAGGAAGCTCCTATGAATGTTGACACCTCCTGCTAGCAGTCCTCCACCCCCTTGTTGTGTTGATGCTGTAGAAAGGCTGGCAACTTTGCCTGTTATTATCCTCAAGGATTGGAAGTGCATTACCTCTCTCCATCAGAGCAGGAGGAGCTGCTTGCCCAGCTCCTAGCAGCCTGAAATGTGTCAGGAGCCCTCTCTCCAGACACTCTCCTACCTACTCTGCCCACTGAGGTTGTTCATGAGTCAGAGGTTGCATTGGCTGAGCCAGAGGAGGATTTTTAAAGAGACAACAGATGACCTGTATGCCCCCATTGCCTAGTGCTGATTGTTTCACTTCCCTGTTTGTAGAATCAAATATATCTGTTGCTGCCATTGATACTACACCTGAAACAATAAGCCCTCCCTCAGATGTACAAAGCCTTCTCCCAGCTAAAGCCTCAGCTGGAAATACCCCTCCTAGCCCATGCACTCAGATTCCTGCATGGGAACATCATCTTCCCCATTGCTACATTGTTGCTTCCACCTCTTCTGTCAATTCCTTGAAGCTACAAGTTGAAATTGAGACAACCAACACCCAGCAGATCCAAAGTGTTTGTAAGGGTGACCTCTGGAGGCTGTGGCTAAGTCACACAACTGGCAGAGGGAGATCCAAAGTCTATTCAGTATTTACAAGAAGTTCTAGGGTTCTAGCTACTCACCTGGCAGAGGGAGATCCAAAGAGAACAAGTCTAAGGATCCCCAATG
>JABFYK010058512.1:2038-14375 GCA_018849495.1 Termitomyces sp. T123_Mx157 | reverse complement strand
ACACCCGAACTCACACGACGGGCAGTACGCAGCTCTCACAAAGCATAGTGAGACCGTGTACTTGATAAAATTTAACGCCGGGACCGCAGGAGATCCGAGGGATTACTTCACATCCACACCATTCAGTGTTAGGCATCGTAAGTGACGAAGTATGTAGTACGTACGTAAGATCATAATAGAAGTATGGTCTTGATTTATACACCGCACCGGTCAGTAATGCCAGCCAACCAACCTATGTAAGTTGCTAGCGCTAACTCGGTAACACGAAGATTATGCGACGCACGCCAACAGGTAAAAATAACCGGAAGTGTCATTCATACATACATCGCGAATTTGACTTTAAAGTGTGGGGTACAAGTGGCGCGAGAAGGCATCTTACATACTTACCGATCATCCTGCAGTCCCCTTTACCAAGACTTAAAGACTTAGGGGACCATACCGAACCTGACTGCGATGTCCGCATGTACATAGGGGTTTGTCACGGCCGCGAACAGGGTATGGTCGTTAGTACATATTGCGACTGAGAGATGAAGAGATGGGTATGGTGGGTGATTGTTGTGTCAGATACGTCTCGTCATTATGGCACGTATGCACGAAAACATTGATACATATGTACATAGCGCTCAGGGCTGGTTTTGAGGTTCAGGTTCGGATTTGTGGGGTTGATGTGGCACGGCGGCCCTAAGTAATGGGCTGGAATGGAATGGAAGGAAAGGGGGCCTTGTATGTTGTATAGAAGTGGATTGGATTGTGAGGGGAGTGGGTTGCTACTGGTTGATATGACAGATGATACATACGTATCATCGTATTCCTTGTATCTGGATACATCATCGTAATCATTGTATCCGGATATATATCTAGGTGGTGTGATTTCGCCTCTTGTGGGTCCGAGGTCGAGGCCGGCTCGGGAGCTTCTTTGAGTGCTTATCTATGGCCCAGGGATAGAGACCCTGCACCATACAGCCCAAGTCTCTTATCATACATATAAGTGACCGAATACCAGTGTGGTTCTCACATCCATACCATACGTATCTCTATATTCTCTGAAATGGAAGTTTCCGCCTCGAAGATTAACTTGCCACTTTTCGGATTGAGCGTGAATACTTACAAGAGAAGCATTACACGGAGACTAGACGCTCGGCGCTAATTTAGGGTCACAGATTGTACATAGATAAGAGGTTGCTGGTCCACACTCGGAACCACGGTGAAATGTAGAATATACGTTTGTTGGGATAAGGGAGTGTCATTATTTGCGGACCACTGCCACGTAGTAGATGCGCGTCGTGTGTAAAGATAACATAATAGATATGCACTGACTCTTTATCTGAATCCTCCAGTTATATATATATCCGATAAGAGCTTTAAGATTCTGTAATGTATTCAGATCTTCGAAGATACGATGTCGAACGCTCGGATGTGTACAGGCGGAAATACTATATACGCAGAGATGGAGATGGGTCCGCGTCGAGATTTGAGTCTACATAGTAGACCCGAATTGAATAGAAGTTATGACGTGAGCTCGGCATAGACAACGTTATAGCTAGGCACGTTCGAGGCAAGATCGAGGCACGTTTGCATTTATGTTCAGATAGTTATCGCAGAAAGATGAACTCATGTGAGAGGAACAGTAAGGGGAGAAGCATTGAGCAGGTGCCCGAACTCGGAGTTTTGCCTAGATTTGGCTGTTCCTTTGATTACCATCAAAAATTTGTTACTTCGGACTGACTCTTCGACGATACCTGGCTTTCTACCGTTGGGTTCTCTGGGACAAAGGACATTGCGAATGTTCTATCTGAATCGGCTGGAAGTGATGCACGGTGGAGTGATGTGAGACACGGCGGCCGGCAAGCCGCAAGTCTAAAATGTTGCGATAAAATGCAGATGACTTATTGAACATACGCGGTCATCCACTTGCTACCCGAGCTTGTCGCTGTCTGAAGCCAGGATCACCGCTACCCTCGCCTAATCTTTACTTTATAGCTAACGCTCCTCTCAAGTCCGCAGATTTCTCCGCGGTCCCCATCTTGCGTCTCTAGCCCTGGCGACTCACAAGGCGAGTATTATATTTCAGTCTATTTCCCGCCAATTCTCACTCTGTGTGTCCAGATGCTTGCGACCCAGCGCATGTCGCCTCCCAATTCCGTTTTTGCAGGCAATCAGGCAGGTGCACCTCTTCCTCTCATCCCAAGGCGTCTCTCGCGCGAGTCCTCCTCTTCTTCTTCTCTTCCTGTCAAGGTTGTCATCCAACACTCCTCACCCCCGCTGCCCTCGGACGACTCGGGTTCCTCCTCATCTAGCGATAGCGGTCGCCCGACTGTTTCTATCCGTGCAAAAAGAGTATGTCCTGAAAAACAACCTCACAACGATACAACCCCCCGCCGGGCCCCATTATTGTACGCGCCTGGTGTTACCTTGCGCCCAACTACAACGCGTAATTTTTCCGAGTCTCATGCCCAAACTTCTTCTGCCAGCTCAGGTTCAGGCTCTCTCGAGCCCCCTTCTCCCTCTACTATTTCCGTCTCCCAGTCTCAACCCCGCCTTATCCGTAAAAAGTCTGGCCAGCTAGTAAAGTCTTCTTTGAAACCTTCCAAGTCTCTTTCCCTCCTTACCCCTTGTTACCCCTATTCGCACTCCCAGAGCGCCCCCGACACACCCCTACACACACCCAAGAATGTTCACTTTGATGCCCAGCTCGAACACGTGAAGCTTTTCCTCGCAGAACAAAAACCTCTTGCTGTCTCACGCGACGGGAGTCCGACAGAAGACACTGCCTCGGGCACCGACACCGACTTCCCCGACTGGGTATTTGGCACAAGTTCTTCCTCCTCCACACGTAAACTCACAATGCACCACGTAAACCGGCCCCCTCGCCTCTCTGCAAACAACGATGTTCTTCTTGAGTCTCTGGAGCTAAGCCCCGACGCGCCCTCTGTCGTGGGTCGTGTACGCGTAACCAACCTCGCCTACGCCAAGTCCGTAGTCGCGCGCTTCACATTCGACGCGTGGCAGACGACATCAGAGGTCTCCGCGCGGTACGTCTCCTCCCCCTCCCCTCGAACAGATATCTTCGTCTTCAGCGTACGCCTAAACGACCTCATGGCGCGCATCGACGGAAAACGCATGTGTCTTGCCGTGCGGTACACCGTCGGCGGTCGGGAAATATGGGATAACAACTGCGGGGATGACTATCTCGTCGAATTCGGACTCGAATCCAAATCCAAGGACTCTGAGCGCGAGCTTGCACCTGAACGCGAGAGGGAGAAGGAAAGAGAACGCGAACGCGAAGATCGCAGCCGCCGACCCACCCCCGACCCAATCGCCATCGCTTCCCTCCGCTCTACCCTCGAAAAAGTCGTGGCGCCCTCCCCTGTGCCTCGATACGATTTCTCTCAGTCCCTGTCGAGCCGCTGGGTCCCACCCTCGCTTCTACAAACGCCTGTAATACAGGCATCCTCGAATTCAGCCCCCTCGCACGTGCATGTGAGGACGCAGTCATACCCCAGCCCCGGGTCCACGCCTCGTCCCAAGTCCCATGCTAATTCGAATTCGAACTCGATTCCGTGGCCAAGAGGTGTGAAGGAGAGGGAAAGGGAGAAGGAAAGGTGTCAGTGGACGCCGCCCCTTGGAAGTCCCCGCGATGCGTCGGATGAGGATCGACCGCCGTTTGCCGGTGTCAAATATACCAGGAACGACACGGGTACGGAGAATTTGTCGTTTCCTGCTAGCGCTTGTACGCATACGCCGACGCCGACGCCGAGAAGACATCATAGGAGAGGGTTCTTTGACCCTCACCATTCAAATGCGAATGGAAGTGGAAGCGGAAAAGGTAGTGGGGTCAGGAGAACTCCGCCTGGTTCGCCGCCTGTTGGTCCCATGTCTGAGTCGGACGATGAAGAGTCTGGGTCGGATGAGGGTGAGGGTGAGAAGACGCCCATGCCGGGAAGATGTTATTCGTTCCCGCCTACGTCGACGAGGACAAGGACGGGGACGGGAAGTGGGACGGGGACGGGGACGGGGAACGCGGGCCTTGGGTTTTTTGGTAACTCTGATGCTCGTGGTACTCATGGTCATCTGGGTCTGCGGAGAGCAGAAGCGGGGGTAGGGGTCGCGCTTGGAGAGGGTGTCGGTATCGGCATCAAGATGAGGATGGGAATAGATATTGGTGTAAGGATGGGAGAGGAGAGTGAGCTTTCGACGCCGAGCTTTGGGAGTTCGAGGGCTACGAGTCCGAGCCCGACGGACAGCGAGCTGAGCACTGAGACGGATGATACAGAGACAGAAACGGAGACGGAGACGGAGACAGAATGTGAGGGTGATGGAGGGTCACCACACACATTCCATCCGACCAACCCCATGCGTCGGTCTGGGGGAGTCTTGTACTTGTAAATTTTTTTGTATCCCCCATATTACACCATTTCATCCCCTACACATCTTTTATCAATATGGTTGCGTACGGTTTGTACAATTAGCCGTGCGTATACCACTTTCCCCATCTATGTACATTCATCACGTTCGTTCCGCGTCACCTTCCCAACGGTACATATCATTATTATTATTCGTTTATACACATACTACCCTCTACGACAAGCGACAGACATTGATAATGGTAATTTTAGCCACGATCCGCGTCATGTATTATCACGTATCTACAAAGGAATCAAAACGATTTGAAACGTAATATATGCCGCAATGGATAATACAATGCAAATCATGCCCATTCAATTCTTTACGTCTTGCATGTCTGAGCACGATTACACGGATATGACACCATCGTACATCGGTGATTAGAACTGAGATAAAGAAAGCCTGATACATGCAAAATATGTATGTGGATAAGTCTGAACCAGTGGAAAAGCGTCGGTTGACAATCAATAACGACCACCGCCCCGACGCGGTCCCCACCGACCCTGACGGTTCCCGCCTCCATTTCCACGGCCCCAGTCCTCACCTCCACCTCTGTTTTCACGACCGTAGTCGTCCTGAGGATACATATCCTGCGGTGAGGACGGCGGTCCATTCTGTCTCCCAGCAAAACTAAGATTCTCCTGAGACTGATGCTGATTTGCCGCCCCGAACCCAGGGATGAAATTATCGTCCGATCCCGCTGCATCGGAGTACCCCCCGCCTCGTCGAGTGTTACTTCCATTTTCGTAGCTCCCGCCTCCGCCGCCGCCATTACCTGAGCTGTTGATTCCCGGTATGTTGCCGGAGTTGCCGTACCAACCGCCTCCTCCGTCTCCGCCGCCATACGGGGTATCCCCGCCATGTCTCCCTCCACCCGCACCTCCATGTCCAACCCCGCCGTGTCCTGGGTACCCAATAAATCCAGGCAACCCGGGTACGGGATCCTCATCTTCATCCTGTGCGGTCGCCTCAGGCGGCTTCTCTCCCCCGCCCAAGAACACACTCCCCACATCGCCTGGGCGCTCACGCGACCAGAAACGTGTTGTATGATCGTTCGATGCGCTGACGAGGAGATGACCTAATGGGTGGAATGCGAGAGACCAGACGTTGGAATCGTGTGCTTGTGAGAGTGTTGCGCGTGGACCTGCGGAGGGCTGTGTGAATGTGGGTTCGGGCGTACTGAGGTCCCAGTGGAGGATAGCGCCTTCGGAGCCGCCAGACACAAGGATGGGATGCACAGGGTGCCATGTTACGGCTGTGGAAGGTCGGGAGGATAAGAGGAGGGGCATGAACAAGAAGGATAGAGGGCGACATACAGCAGACTTCCTTCTTGTGTCCTTTGAGGATCCGGTACTCTTTCATTGCGCGAATGTCGAAGACACGAACAGTTTGGTCTCGCGATGCACTGGCTACCATGTTGCCGTTTGGGGACCACGATAGCGCTTGAATGGTGTTCTTATGTTGGTGTCTGCAGAATGGCGTGAATTATGATAGCTTCGACAGTGAACGAGATACATACAGTGTTGAGAGTACAGTTCCTGTTCGTGGATCCCAAAACTTGATTTGATTATCTTTACTTCCAGACACAAGCAAACCCTTAGTTGGATGCCATTCCACACATTTGACATCCCAACCATGTCCTATATTACAGTCAGCTAGTACGAGAAGGCAGATAGATAATTGATACACACCGGTGAGAGTGCTCTCCACCCTCTGATCCTGGAAGTTCCATATCCGCACACTCGAGTCGTCGCTGGCAGTGGCAAATCGCTGGTCATCGGGACTAAAGCTCAGGCCACGAATAGCTTCCCGGGAATTGGAGCCCTGCCATGCAGTCAAGTTGTTCATGTTAGGCTCGAAGTATTTGATGATGCCGCTCTTGTCAGCGGATGCAAGGTATGCCCCAGAATGGGTGAATGTCATCGTGCAGATGGCAGTATCGTGGGCTTGAAGAATTGTTTCGAAGTTGAACGTAAGGCCATTCCACAACGTGAACTCTCCGCTCGTAGAACCTGTGAGCACGCGGCGACCTTCAGGTGTCCACTACACTGGCTTAGATAGGGTTCTTGTAATCATTGAACATCAACATACTGTGACTACGTTGACCGGACACCGGATCTTATTTGTTGAAGTATGAACGAACTTGGTGCATAGAGATGTTGAGGAATTGTCCGGGTATGCCTTTGGCGGTAGCAGCTAGAAAAAGTTGACATCATATTAACGCGTTGTAATTTACAAATTGTTGATAATAAGCGTCGTACATCGATAATATACGGTGGACTCGGTCGCATGTACGGTACATAGTTTGAGTTGGGTCGTAGCTTGCGTAACTGGATTTAAAGGCATTGGTCACGTCCAACATCGCAATCTTGATTATGTGGCGTACCAGTGTCCAACGACCCATCCCTCCGTTATAGTCCACAGTCCGTCTTGGTCTTGTCTTTTTGATGAGTTTTCCGTCTAACATTTGCCGAGCACTTGCCAGCTCGAGTTCTTGGAGCTTTCCGTCATCTTGAGGAGGCGGTTGAGGTGCTGAACGGTATCTCGACGGTTTCCACTCCAAATGAGGTACACTTGATTCTTGTGGTATGCACTTTGGGGGTAAGAGAATCGGTAAAGCGGTTTTGGACATAATCCGAGGGATTGACAGGCCGAGCTCTTGAGGCTGTTTGAGCTCGATTCGGGCACAGAACTGTCTATGATAAGTTTTTTTTTTAACTTTTATCGTTCAAGGTAAGTAAGGAGCAACGAAGCAAAGTCCGAGTTGTCGACGGGTTGTCGACTTGACAGAACGTTCAAATTCGGATATTTGACAATATTGACTTTAGCTCCACGATCGGATTCGGAATTATGATTCGAACCTACATAACCTCGACCACAGCAGTCTCATAAAACTCCGCTTTAGACGTTGTTCTGACCATCTTACACTATCAGACTCTTATTCTACTTCTCTTCTGTGGAGAATTACTGCGATATATTCATATTTGTTTTCAATCCAGAAGCTGCTAGTCCACATCGTTCACGTCGTCGTTGCTTGAGCAACAATCGGTCAATCATGATTCTTACGTTCTATCATCAAGTGAATCCCGTTTTCTAAGCTTGATACATTTGGCTTTCTGAAAGATCCATTCGGCCGGCACGCTCGGTTCGACAACTGACCATACATGACAGTGTACGCGTTTCACAATAGTCACCCAAAATCGATTTAATCCTGACAATCACTCAATCCAGATAAGTTTTCGCAGTATGCCCAAGTGCTAGCACTTTTTTCCTAGTAGCTATGAGTGCCCCCGGACGTCTCTGATCGTCACAGATAGGGAGCTGGATTATCGCCGCCTTCTCGTCTACAAGTCCAGATTTTCGTGGGGAAAAGGTCTGTTATTCATGGATCACATTAAGCCTTGATCGATGGCTTGATTCCTCCGAGTCAGTCGGTCGCCATAATTATCTTCCAAAAAAGGCGTCAGAAGTTGGATTGTAGTTGAGTGTGAAACGCTCATACATCTACCAAATACAGAGTAATTAACATGGCTAGTAATCTGCAGTTTATTTGGAGACGTTTGAGTCGGATCTGTGGATTCTCTCCTGATTGTAGTAGCTGTAATGATGAACAATAATCAGACCGGTCGATCATCCTCTCATCCCAAGATTTTGCCAGCATCCCCTCAAACTCTTCTTCTAGCATCGAGGTCGTTGACTGTCAACATTATGGCAAATTGGTGGCTCTTGTGGTATCTTCGATCCATGTATGTCCCTTCATCTTTCAGCATTGCCCTAGATGGTTACAAGCTTACAACAGAGTCGTTTTTGTTGCTTTTGAGGGCGCCCTTGGTGTAAACTTGATAGGCCCCATGAAACCTGTATTTCTTCATGAAGCCGTAAATCTCACTGTGGTTCACGGTTCTGGTGATCCCCCGTCATTCAATCTCAAAGCACTATGCAACAACAAAACGGTCCCTCTTCTTTTTGCGGTGCCAGTCGGCATCGCAAATCTCTCCATTCCTGTGGGACAATTATCACAGACTGCTCCTGTTGCGTACGTAATTCCTCCTCGTCCTTCAAGTTCGTCTTATGAGGTACCTTCAGTTCGTGTGTTCTTCAGGCTACAGACACCTCGTAAGTGTTTCGTATGAATCTTACTCAACAGACGTCTAACAGAGGCAAAGCAATAAAACCACGCTCGCTTCAAGCCCACCCTTTCAGGTGCTTTCGGTCAATCCGCCAAAATTGTCTATGCAGTCATTACCCAACTCTACGACTCTTCTGACTACTAGTGGCAGCACCCCTACAGTTTCAACCTCACCGCCGGTATCCACCGCATCTTTATCGACTGCTCATACTACGTGCGTTATAACTTGAGAAAATACCTCCGGATTCTGATCTGACCCTCTGTCCTAGGACATCAGGCCCCTCTTCTGAATTCCCAGATTCAGGGACTTTCCAAAGCTCCAGTACCTCTGTTTTGGCGCAATTGACCCAGGGATCGTTGACGACAGATGTAGGGGCGTCGGTCTCAGGACAAGCGACCACCATAATGGAGACCTTCACTACTACAGATTCCCTTGGCAATGTTTTGACCATCACGTCCCAGGCATCTTTAAACCTAGCCGGAAGTGTCACTTCAGCTTCGTCCGGTTTTACAGCTGTTGAAAAAACAACGACGATTACTTTTGACAGCGGTTTTGCGACGAGTGTCATGACTCTTACTTTCACCACTAATATTCCCATCCAATCAGCGGAGTCCTCAGGTTCTTCCAATGCTCCTCGATCTCGGCTGACTACCTCTCAAATTGCTGCTACCATCGGTGGAATTCTGGGGAGCATGGCTGTCCTTGGTCTCCTGATTTTTCTTGCTTGCTTCATTCGACGTCGACGACGATGCCCTGGTCCCTCCATTCCTTTCCCCCACGATCCATCTTACGAGCAACCCCCGGAAAAGTCTGGTGTGTAACATCGCTTCCCCTCTTTCTTTCACGAGCTTGACCGTCTAAACCTTTCAGTCCACTTAACAGGAGGTATACTACGACCGGTTCAGACACAGCATGCTATTCCTTCGACGACACAGCTTGCTCTGGAAGTTCAGGATGATGCGCGTCCAGAAGATTTGGAAGTTCTGACACAAGAGGCTGTGAACGCCAGGAGGCTCCGGTTGCAAGTACAGCGTCTGAGCGAGCGAATCTGGGAATTGGAGGATCAACAAAGGGAATTCGAGACTTATGGCGTACATTGGCCGTACTCCTCTATGGAAGATCTTCACCCCCCTGACTATGCGGACTCTGTGGATTCGTATACCTACTCACAGCGAATTACCCACGCATAGCGGATCATTGATTTGCCAAACATTATCGTACACCGGTAGGCTGTAGGCCCTCGTTATTCCTTATCATTCACTTATATCTCACTCTTTACAACTGTCTCTCTCTTGTCTATGTGTGTATCATACACTGCCTGCGATAATAGCTGATGGACGATGTTCATAATGATGAAGGGCGAGTCAGGCTCCGGGAAATGACGTTCACTTCCATGCTGTGACTGAGTGCTGTATTCCTGATATCTCGCTCGATCACGTCGGACGTCAGTCAAGACGAACGGAATTCCTGGAAAAGTTGTCGTGAAGTGTCCTTCTGGCCCCCCGTTGCTGACCACCATGATTCTCGTGGAAGTCGGCTGTCTTTTTCTCCACCTGCTACTGATGTTCACCTTGAAGCATACCTGGATAATTCTGTTTCTCTCATCATGACTTCAATAATTTGACCTAGGAATAGCTCTCGAACGTCACAGATTGCTGCTATATTGGAATGATGCCAACGTTGACCAGAATTCCTTGCCCTACATGCAAGCGCTCATTAAAGAGACTACAAGACTACATATACTTGTTATCCTATTCCAACTGATTGGCGATCTGCCTTGACAGATGATAAATAACAAACCCAACATGCATAGCCTCTCGATGCCAACTTCAAGGTGAATTGCTGATGGTCACTGATGGTTCTTTCTTTCCCTATGTGTCTGGGCCCTGAACGCCTTAACAGTTTGTCTACCGCCTCCGTCATTAACGTATAGTGATTAACTTTGACTGATGATGATGAATAAGTAAATTATGTCAATTATCTTCGATGTTCTCGGCATACCGTTTATCCTTCTTAACAAGTGCAAGATGCATCAGGTTCATCCTATCAGCGATGTTTCCTTCTTGCAGGAGGCCCGCCCTTCTTGAGCTTTCGTACGCCCCCGACTGAGGCTCAGGTCGGCGATCTTGGAGGTATTCTAGAGTAAGCATGAGAAGTCTGTATGAAGTGTTCTTGATTCATGAAGCACATTTCAGTATTCCGTGTCAAATCAGGGCAACAAGCAGCGTGTAGGATCTCTTTGTAACCAATGGTAGATGCGCAAGCTTACTTGAGCTCTTCGTGACGATAGTGTACTTGACAAGGTTGACACTACTCTCAACATCGGCGGATCTCCACCCCCTTCCACTTCCACCTCTACGATTCCCTCATCATCTTCGAGTATTTTGTCTTCGAACATTTCATCTATCACTCTCCTAGAATCCACGTCTGTTACACTGTTGCTCACCACATCAACATCGGACACCGTTCCTTCAGGGTGAGTTCTGCGAGAGATCTTGAAATAGCGCTATTTTGTTTACAAAAAACAAGCATCCTTTCCTTCGTACCTTCAATCACCAGCAGCCGACTTGCTACAAGTTTCGCTACACCATCATTGTCGTCATCATCATCACCAACGACTTCAACAACATTTTCTGCTGCGGAGAATACTACCGCAACCTCAAACAGTTTTACACCTTTAGTTCTTTCATCATCACCTGACCGATTCATCTCATCTTCAACTTCGAATCGCTTTGATCTCAACTCTACCTTCGCCCCAGTCTTCACTGCCAACAACAATGCAACAAATACTTCGCCAACGGCGACCCCAGCTCCGCAGGCTTCTGATAGCAAGGCAACACCGACTGGCGTTATTGTGGGTGGAGTAGTCGGTGGCTTCGCAGTGGTTGCAGTGCTCAGCGTCATTATTTTCATACTATGGCGTCGGCAGTGGAATCGTCAGAACGAGCTCGAAAAATTGAACTCTGGTGTGGACGATGGTAGGAACACTTGAGATCTTACCGCGTCACCATTTTGAAACTTGATACTTCCAGAATGGTTTGGACCCCCACCTGGAACTAGATCACCGGGGCCTGCAGATTTTGATAGCGGGGTAAGGGAACCGCAGGAGATGATTCAACATCGCGACACCTATGCTTACCTCAACTACTCCCCTCCGTCTGAAACCGGATATCAAGCCTCATATACCAGACGCGACAATGTTACGCTTGAATATCAAGATAACGATCCCCGGGTCTTCTCACGTTCTCCGATACCATCTGGAAGAATCCGCCGCGATGCTCACAATCTATCTTCAAGTAGTAATAGTAGTACGAGTGGGTTGCTTCCAGCGTATACTTGAGCTCTGTCTGTACACCGCGTTGGTCAAGACAAGTCATATATTCTTTAACTTTATTGTTCCCACTGCGCCGACCTTTCTTACCCATCAATCACTCACTGACATACTAGTTGGCTGTTCTCTACAACGATTTGATTTGGTAGTGTACAACTTAAGTAGTTTCCCTGTAGTTTTATCAGTTATTGGCTTTGATAGAAGAAATAAATACATCATCTCCTCGTTGTGTCCCTACTGACACGCCAGCGAAGCTAGATTATAGCCCGGAATTAAAGCTATCCGTTAATTGACGGGTCTCAGATAATCATTTAATTTTGGATCAGGCGGTCTAGGTTTACGTTAGTCTCATTGATCTCATTGATGCCCTGTTGGGCAGAGATCTTCTCACCACATCTCCTAGATGACATTTGGCATTTGTCAGTGTGTCAAAGGGTATACAGTGACCGGCATGTTTTCACAGGTTTCGTAT
>JABFYK010058511.1:0-14469 GCA_018849495.1 Termitomyces sp. T123_Mx157 | reverse complement strand
CTATCAGGGGCTCCAATCAGCAGATTGGAGAGGCCCTTGTGGTCATTGGAAAGCGGATAGCTAAGAAGCGAGTCCGCGTACTGCGGAAGCGACGCTCAGGCAACGTCACGCCGGCAGTTGCTGCCCCGGCACCTTCGGGAGACCCTGCATCGTCCACCCCTATTCCTACCAGGCCCGGAGCGCCCTCTTCTAGTGCTCCGGCGGCGTCATCTAGGACTGCTGCCATGGCCTCTACCCCCGCTACCCGACAAAACCTGTCTCTCCCTCCGGGCTCGCCGATGTCGAGCGTTCACACTGGGGCTACTCCGGCTTCGGTGATGGACACGACTTCTCCTATGACCCTCTCTACTCCGGCGCCTGACGCGTCGACCCCGATAATCCAATACACCTCCTTTGGACATTATTCCAGGGGGGCAGAACCCGCTGTTGCACGTTGCAGTCAGCCTTATCGGGGACGGGGAAGAATTTCTTAATATTTCGCAGCTGTTCATTGGGTCGACAAACCTTGAGGAGGGGGTGATGTAAGGGGACGATCCTTATCAGGTAACTCCGACTCTATCTGGCCTTAGTCATAGGTACAGCATCATCACTAGCGTATCCGACCGACCGGCCGCCGAGCCCCTGCACCCTTCCGTCAGTAGTAGTCAGCCTCTCGTAGTCATCGGACCCTACATCTCCTTTTGACGTATTGATAGTAATTACTGCTTAGCATACCCGGGCCACTTATCACATATAGTATTAGTCATAGCGTAGCCACGGATGTAGTATTTAAGCCAGTCACAAGGATAGAATATCCTTTGACCGATCAATAACAGCATTCCCCAGGTCTATCCAGTGAATCGACTGTGAGCTCCATAGTGTCGTCTGACTTGGCCTCTGCTTTGCCTCGACCTTCGTCCGCTGCTTGACTGTCTTCGTACTCTCTTGCCGCTCACTTAGCTCTTGGCTCCTGCGTTGCCCGATAGGAGTATCCCACATTGCGAGCGTTGCTCTCACAGAGGCAAAGGCAGCATTGGTGAAAGCAAAGGAGGACATGGCATGGTACTATGACCAGCAGTAGACACCAGCTCCTATATACAAGCCTGGAGACTATATATACCTGGACAGTTTGAACATAAAGACAATGAAACCATCACAGAAGCTGTCCCATTGCTATCTTGGACCCTTTGTGGTGGAGAAGAAGGTGGGGCCATTGGCATATCTGCTCAAGCTCCCTGCAGGCCTGCATCAACTGCATCCAGTCTTCAATGTAGTCAAGTTGTTCCCAGCTCCAGATGACCTTATCCCTGGCCATCATCCTAATGCACTACTACCACCAATCCTAGTGAATGATGATGAGGAGTATGAGGTGGAGGAAATTCTGGATAGCAGGATGTTCTGGGGAAAGCTACAGTTCAAGGTGAAGTGGAAGGGGTATGGCATTGAGGACATCTCTTGGAAACTACAGGCCAGTGTACATGCACTAGTATTGGTTTGGGACTTTTATTACAGGCACCCCAATGCACCAAAGGCAATTTAAGGCATCTACCCTATCTCAGCAATTGATCAGGCAGTCCACAACTTTTTCTACCCAGTACATCAAGACACCACACACTAGAGGGGGGGTGATGTCAGGGGACTGTTCATACCAGACCCTCTGGTTTGTTTCCTTCATTCCCAGCCTGCCTTTCATCTTTGCCCTCCCATCTTCTGGTGACAAATACTCTTGACCAAGGGCTATCTTTTGCTTATATTTTCATGTGGTTGCATGCCTTGAGCCACAGATGTAGTATATAAGCCAGTCACAAGGATAGAATATCCTTTGACCAATCAATAACAGCATCTTTCTCAGGTCCTCACAGCTTCAGGAGAGGTGCAGCAGCAGCAGGCTACTCAGACTACAAAATTCAATTACTAGGCCAGTGGCACAGTGACTCATACAAACTTGACATTGACAATGATCCCAATAGAATTCTTCACCTCTCCGCTCTCCTCCATATGGCCTACACCCATCTTGTCCCTTTTGAACCTCCAGTTCTACGGGACTACACTGCCATGGCTTGAGTTTTGGCCTCCCTCCTATCCTCTCTCGGGAGCGGGGTTGGCCGTTGCTCAAGCACTCCTCTCTGGACTCAGGGAATTCTATTCTTTCTGCAACCTATGGCCGCCCTTTCACTAAGTCAGACTAACTCATCATCTTCTTCCGATCTCTCTTTCTCGACCTCGATCTTTCACTCCCGCACCATCGGCAGCTCTGAATTAATCGGTAGACAATCTTGAAACCCGGCCCGATCGTGAAGCCACCGGCCCGATCGGCTTCGGAGCTAAATCACACACGTGACGATGTTCAATTCGGTAAGAACCGACTTTGGTCTGCACCTTACTGGTCGTCGTAATTTGAGTCAATTGCGCCACAGAAGACCATGACCAGTACAGAAGTACAGGCTATACCTCGTTCCACAAGCTCAAAGACCCTATATACTCCCATATTTTACGCCACGCCCTCCTCGTCTTCATCAGGACCCGAACCCACACCAAAGGTTTATCTGGGGCGAATGTCCAAACAACACATTGCTTTGGCTACCAAAGTACAGGAAGTCCCGTCCTCGCGTCCTGCATCCCCTGATAGTGGAGAACGATCGACCGCACGCATCAACGCCCTACGACAACGAGTACAGGAGGCTTTTAAATATGCCAATGGGGATCCTGCTGATGGGAAGTGGTCGTCAGTCGTGCAGCTGCTTAGACTCAATGTGACGCGACGGAGGCGGTGGCTAAACACGACAACCGAGGGAAAGATGGCTGAGTCGAGTTCCAGTTGGATCAATGCTGAAACCGAAGAGGAGTGGGAAGAGTGGGAAGCGAAGTGGGCAGAGGAGGATCGTGTGAAGAAGAAGGTGCAGAACTGGCAACGCGACATTGAGGTTCCAGTGGAGAGTGTATCCGTTTTCTCCATATCTCACCAAAAGGAGATTCAACGTGTGCCGACGGAGCATAATGTTCTAGCAAAGGACAAACGAGCGACGTCTTCCCTAGGCTTTCCCGTTGTCAAGCGATCAAGTCTCAATGTCGTTGGCAAGCCTAAAGGTAACATAAAGGTTTCTGCTAATGCTGCTGCGGCACCATCAAGTTTAAGCTCAAAACTTCTACCTCGTGCTCCCGACGAAGCTACGCTTGACCCAAGCAGCCCTCAACCACCACTCCCTATACCGCTTGACCCAAGCAGCCCTCAACCACCACTCCCTATACAAGACTTATCAGAATCTGTAAGACGATTCATTCTGCTTGAAATACACTAAAACAAACCTAACGAAGTTATTTGATTAGTCCTTTCTACCGCCTTCTTTCTCCCAGATCGACACTTCAACCCCTAACAACAAAATTCAAAAAAGGCACAAGCCTGAGCCGATAGTTTTTGCTCCGCCTTCAGAATCGTCGCCCCTTCCCACCCCACCCAGCAATCACACGTACGACCGTCAGAGAACAATGACTACCCTATCCCAAAGACCATCCAGTCCAACGCGAAATCCTCTACAAACTTCCACGTTGATCGAAGCACAGCGGGAGAAGCGTGCGCGCTCAGTGACGCCCCCACAGGCTTTTAAAAAGGCAAGGGTACAAGAGGACTCCCCGATACGGACTCCAGCACGTCCATCAACGTTGTCAGCAGTCGTAACCCCTATAACACCAATAGTCACTCCACAGCGCGCGCGATTGCCTCGACTTACCGATCTTATCGCGTCTTCATCCAAGCGGAAATCGAGAAATACCTCATCAGAGGTGACATGTGCAACCGAGCATGAGCCCAAACCTGTGAATGTGAAGAAGGTTCATGCCCCTCAGCTTGAAGCCGGGCCTCTCTGTGAAGAAGAGAAGAAAGACGAGGCAGATGTCGAAGTTTTGGAGCATGAAGGAGGGCTGGAGCCTGAGCAAGCCGATGATCTCTTACCAACAAATATCGACGGCATGCCTACGGGAATGTACGACTACACCACATCCCTCACCAACGATGAAGACCCAGACGACCGGGAACGCTCCTCTGCATACAACCTCATCGCCTCTCCCGCTAGATCCCTCTCTTCTCTTGCAGCGTCCGACTCTGATTCGGATCCCGAGGATGGGCATGCAAACGGATTTGACCCCCCGTTCACATCGACACAAGTCGACGGGAAGGACAAGACGCTCGGGTGGTTGGGGTATAATTCCCAGTTTGACGTGGATGGGAACGTGGACTTGGTGAGCAAGTTTATGGAGAAAGATGTTGATGTGGATTTCGCAGGGTGGTTGAAGGATCCGAGCCCCGAGCCTGCTGGGGAGAGCCAGTGATTTGATTCATTCTTATCGATTACTTACACTGCGATACCCTTCCTTTCCTTGATTGTATTGATGTGAAGTGGACGACTTGGTTGCCTGTTCTGCTATATCATAGTAGTAACGTACATCTTGACTCGTAGCAAACTACATAGTGGAAATCTCAAGTAAACTGGATTGTCGTGTGGGAGTAGAGGCTAGTAAATTGTTATTGCGGGGTTTGATTATGGTATAGTAAATATTCAAAATCAGTCTGCAGAAGTGGAAGGTTCTCGTTTCATTAGAATTGACTGTGAGCTCTGAGTGGTCAGTGGTGGTGAGGTGGCGTTGGCGTGTGGCAATTGAAAATTCAAGAACTCATAATAAAAGGGACGCCACCTCCGAGACTGGCAGCAGAGAACTTAGTAATGCATCATAGAGATGGCTCTTCGCGTCACTCTTGTGATTACCTTGCAACTTAATTAAGTTCCACCTCACCTTCCGTCGCAGACAACTCCAGTCCGCTTCAGAGATCCAGGAAGCTGAAAAGTTTCCGAAAAAAAGATCAAGAGAACTGGGATCGAACTGTGAAGCTCTGATCAGTTTCGAGAATCAAGAGTAGACTCATGGCGGAAGCAACAGCGAAAAGTCGTAGGAATGACAATCAACAGATGGGTCAATACATTAGCCCGGAGTTGGATAAAGGTATCCATATTCGATTCAGGCGCTCTTGTTGAGATTGTGTACTGTCTTTCAACCCTTCATTCTCTACCATATATACGAGCGAGCTATATGTACAATACGTACTGCCTATAGGCGAGACTTTAGAACTTGACTTAATAATGCGTACATTACTTGATACGCAAAGGTAGTGTAGACATAAACCATCCTGATCATGAACTAAAAAAGAAAAACCTTCAGATAACGATGAAAGACAGTACTACACAATCCCAAGATGAAGAGCCCACCAGGAAAGAGTGACTTAACTGCGAGTGGTGGGTGGTAGATATGGTATAACCCCGCAGTGTCCGCAACCCAATCTTACGATACTTGATTCGTGTATTTGCGTCAGCCCGGTCAAACAGTCATGCTGTGTCGCCTCGGATCTTCGAGCGCCACAATACTCCGTTTGCTTCCACTACTCGCACTCACACCTGAACTCACCCCACTGCCACCCACAGCACGCCGTCGTCCATCGACATTGACCCACAAGGGATTGGTAGGAACACCGTACTCCGCGTCCGCGTCTGCCCCATCGCTATCGTCATCCTCCAAAATAGGTCGCGACTTTTTACGCTTTACTGATGAACGTGGAGGCGGCGGCGAGATGATCACCGATATGGAAGAGGTGGGGCGAGAGGTTGGGAGCGGGAACGACTCGGGATGGATTGTGGCGCCATCCATACGTAAGGGAAGCTCGAGCGACGAGCGCGCTTCTGTGTCGTTGTCTGCATCAGTCCCCATATCCTCTGGTGGACGATACGTAGCGAGGATAGCCGCAGCCGATGACCGCTTCTTTGGGAAGGCAGTTCCAGTTGCGGAATCGGGTTTCCGCATTTTCCTGTTATGGGATAGGTATGAGGAAAGAGGAATAAGCCGATACGTACGTGTTGAGTTTGGGTTCGGCATAATTGACGCTCTTTCTTTGTCTTCGTTCTCGTCCGCCCGTCAAACCTTCACCTTCGCCAGGAGGGACAGGGCTTGATGATCCTCTTGATGTGGGTACTGAAGGTGTCGGTGAGGTTGTAAGAAATGCTCTTGGGGCAGCTGACGAAGGAACTAGCAGGAAAGTGGATCAACATCCCTTGCTTTATCGTCGAGTTGTGACGCATACCAGTGTTGTCTATTGATATAAGAGCAGCACGAGAATTAGTGACGTCTTGCAGGCGAGGCTTTCCCCCACCATCTGTTTCACCATCCATTTTCTCCTTCTTCTTCCGCTCTCGAGGTTTACTGCTCTCCAGAACCGCCTCCTGCTCATCCAGCGTCTCCCGCCCTTTCCCACGACTCTTACGTCGCTCTTTCTTCGGGGATGGTTTTTGCTCTTCCAGGTACGCCAGGTCTACAAGCTGACCAGTCACTGCGGCCATCTCCTCCTCCTCCTCCGCTAGCCCTGCTGCTCTCCGTATCGGCGAACCAAAGGCAGGACTTGGGGCCCGCGGCACCGACAAAGTCTCAGTGTCGACGTTCAGCAGTCCACTCTGCCTACGTGAGGGCTTTCGTGGCTTAGATGCCGACACGAGATCTGCCCCTACTTGAAAAGCATCATCAGACTGAGGTGGCGGTGATGAAATCCGTGATGGCACAGGCAGTCTAGACGTGGAGAGTCGTGATTTGGCCTTGACCTTCCGTAGAACGGGGCTCGGTGGCTTTGCTAGCTCTGACTCGGATGTTAAGGATGATAGCTCATCTTCTTCACATATCCCAGGAATATTTGGCGGCCGTGATAAACGATTCCCTTGTGGCGAGCTTCCGGGGTCAGTATTAACGGTAGATGGGGGCTTTCGGGCACGAGGAGAAGGAGGTGATATTGGTATGGGCAATGCGGTGGGTATATTGAACGTGTGACGGAGGTATCCCAGGTGTTTTGTGAGATTATGAGTCTGATAGATACGTTGACGTAAGATTCAAAGCGTTCATGTGAGCACGACGTACCGCCGCCTCAGCCTCGGCCATGACCTTGCGAGACTTTTCACGTTCACGTTTGAGCTGTGCGGCCAGCGCGATCTCTGATGCCTTTAGTTTGAGGTTCTCAACGTATAATTTAGATATCTCGGCGTTCAGCTCCTCAATTCGGACACTCAGCGTGGAATTAAGTCTGTGTCGCGGTCATTAGCTCAAGGAATGTAAGAATCTATTCCACTGACTTCGTTATGTGCTTATTGGCAAGCAAAAACTTCTTCTTGACTGCCACCCCACACGTCAGAAGAGAACGAAGAAAGGTTATGACAACTCACAATTCTCGAACTCGAACAGAGCATCGTTCTGACGAGCACCAATAGACACACGCGACTCCCTCCTGCTCATCGTTGCCTCCAGCGAAAAAGCTACGGGAAATCTGGGGAATAGTCGATGGTCAAGGACGATTTCGAACAACGCCCTAATACACTATCACGTGACACAGGTCATAATCTCCTCCCATATCAGGTCAATGTGGCCCGACGTGAACCCAAGTAGGTCGTGGCAGTTGCCGAAAAGCACGCAGATACTCCTTTCAGCGCGCTTCGACGTTGAATTAAACAGGAGTTAGCTCACAGAACAACGTAACAATAGGCAACCAGGATCAATCGGATTCAATCCGAGCTTCAAGCATGTGTGCCTCGAGGCGCAAATCGTGGTATCAGATGAGCAATATACATCTCGCAACAAAGACTACGTATGGAAGGAGATAGTACGTCTGTGAAATCTTTCTGCTAATGATCCATATGGGTGCGGGTCAGGCGCAAAAAATCAAGGTGAGGCGCAAGTCATGATGCTTCATATATAACTAAGAAAGGTTAGAGAATCAGAAATAGGCCTCAAGATTATCTACATCAGCACCGTATCTATTTCATCTCTCGGATAATGACTTACAGCAGCATTTGGAGGGCTGGCACATCCGCCGATGCTAGATCAAAGATGAACATTGCCATACTCTTTTTTGACATCGTGCACTTACATATTCAAGGGCCACGAGGAGAAGAAGAAAGTATATCTTCCAGTTTCCGCACACTTGACACTCAATTTCTCGAGATCAAAAAACTCTCCTGTGGCCGGCATTAGCCATGGGATAGACGGAACGCGGCAGCTTTCCGGACTTACCGATAGGCATACCCCATAATCTACCGCCACGATTGTCACGAAATCATGATCGATAACATCAGTTCTTGTTTCAACGTTAAGAGCCAAAGAAACTATGGCACTAACCCGAGTATGGTCTACGGGTGGCGAGGTTAGCACCAAAATAGGACCCCTCTTAGGAGGCAGGATTACGATCATACCTGATGCATATGTGGCACGCCCTGGGGCGTGGGCCAACGCTAGTTACATGTGGTCAGATGACAGGCTCGGAAAGACTCAAACACCGTAATCCTTACCTCCAGCGACGGCTGATCGGAAGCGATCGCGGCAAAGTGATTGTCCCTAGTATGTACAAGTACACGTCCATCAACCAACGTACTAGTGGCATCGTAGCATAAACACAAGAGGGAGCTCCAACGCACCACAAAAACCGCTTCATGTCCTCTGACTGCTCGATTCCCGCGCTGTCATTATATTTCACATTCAGACGTGTTTCATCATGACTTCCCAAAGGATGAACAGTTCACGCACAACGTCCCGGGGCGTCCAGGAAGATCATCCCGTTCTTCCTGTGATACAGTGTAATACTTCTGGATAAACCCGGCCCTCAAAAGGAGAATATCGCCCTGGCGGAAGACAACCCCTTGCGTCGCCGCACACGCCTCGAGGTCCGCCACAGTGAACCCATGGGTATCCCAGGGATCGTACGGCAGAGGTACAGTACCACCCTTCGTTTGATGATGCACGAGGTCAAGGAGAATCCCGCGACCACAGATGCCATGATCCGCCCAATCTAGAACGACGATAGATGTGAGATAGTGCAGGTGCGTGTGCAAGTGCGTGTGAAACTAGCCCTACTTTGAATTCCGAGCTTCGCTTCGCTTGGATCGATGGCAGTCGGGTTTGGTATGGGTGCCACTCCCACGGGAAGCGAGAGACCTGGGGTACTGGGAAAGGGTAGGCGCATGAGTATGATGCTACAGAAAAACGCGTATGAGTAACTTGTTGTAGTATACCCCATGTTCGAGGACTCCGTAGTGTTTGAGGCCGTCCCATTGTGTTCCAGATTGCGTGTTCTAAGCTCCATGATGTAAGTTTTCGTTCTCGAAGACCAGATATACTTACAATGTGAATCTCATCATCTCGAACGATACGAAGTTTTTCCTCTCGCAACTTCGTCTTTATCTCTGGTGTCTTACGATTAAACAACGGCTGAATTTACATCCAGTTTACGTCAGCTGCTCCAGCTTCCAGATGCACTCTGGTAAACATACCTTCTCCGGAAAGTTTAGTGGCCTACATCATCGGACGAAGAACATCAACATATCGGCCTTGTGAGAAGAACATCACAATTACCCACCAGTTCAACGAGATGGCATGGCCAGTCCTACAAGATCACATATCAGTCTTCCCCGCAGACGTCACAAGGACATAACGAGGACAGAAAAACAAAACGACTCGCAAACAGCCGAGCCCAGATCGAAATGTTGAATGTTCGACATACAAAATCTCTTCTCGAGCCGCACGCTGCACCACCTTCTCTGTAAGAAGATTGACGGTTCCCAGCTGATCGTCCTCGCCCCACAGGCCCCAAGCGCATCCAGGTATATCTTTGAACATAGGGAGTTGGTCATACGTCGGGAGCTCCTTGTCTGAAGCACTCATAGGACTGGTAGTCTGCTTCGTGGGGTCACGGCCACTGAAGTGCGTTAAAAGGCCTCGAAGACGTCTGCTCGTCATCAGATGTTAACGTTGAAGCTTACAAGGAAAGATGAGATGGAATGAGAAGAATCACAAGTGACTAACTCCTCCTTTAATGTCATCGCCCGTGGCCTAGGTGGGAACTAACACTCCGAGGGTATCGTGTGACTGCCCGCAGGACACAGACATAATCACCATATACAAAGAAGCAGAAGGCACGGGAACAGGGAATAAACATCTCGCATTGGATTCTTGTTCGTATGTCCGCGGGGGCGGATGGAGCTACAATAAGAATAAATAAAATACCCGAGTGAAACTGTGGCCTGCGAAGCAAACGAATGAAATTGGATCTTTACGTAGGAAAACCATCTCGTCGCTCTGATTATTTGACTCAGCCACGCACGAATGGATGCGTGAGAGCTTCCTTCGGTGTTATGCGCCGCGCAGGGTCGAGAGCAAGACACTTGTCCAACAGGTCGATAAAAGACACTATCAGTTTATTCTCGTCGTCCTTCAACTTCGCCGACGCCGGAGGCATGAGCCTTGCCCTCAAGTCGCGAGTCGGCTTCGAGATATGAACTTTTCTCACGATAGCCTATGACACCCACCATCAACATCATAATGAGAATGACGAATGAAATAAACTCACCGCACCCGTAACTCGATCGGTCTCAACACTCTCAAACGCACTCATGTCATCGAAATACACGTCCCCGAACTTAGCGCGCTTAATCATCTTGCTATTAAATCGTCCTTTGAGCTCCATCATAAGAAGCAGCATCTGATTATTCGAGCGTCCAGGGAAAAGAATCTTGCCCGTGTACAACTCGTACAGCGTGCATCCAATAGACCAGATATCAAGAGCCGGGTCATATGGGACACCGAGAACTGCATATGGAATGTCAGCCTAATGCAACAGATATGAGGAAAAAAGACACACTGATTTCAGGGGCACGGTAGAACCGGCTGACGAGGTAGGGAGTGATGTCGTTCTCGGCTGCATCGGAAGCGGAACCGAGATCGCACAACTTCAAAAGCGTTTTCTGCTCGTTGACGAGAATGTTATCAGGCTTGATGTCGGCGTGCATAATATTACATTTGCGCAGAAGACCGAGCGAAAGGAAAAGCTGATGTGCGTATGCACGAACAGCGCGAATGTTAAGTCCGACATCCTTGCCGAAACGCTTGACGACATCACGAAGGTTCATACTGTATCATGATGAGCCTAAATTGTCACAATGAAAAACAACAATCACCTCATCGCCTCAAAGACAAGGCACAAATGACCTCGGTGTTCAAACGTCCGTTCAAGCCTTACGATATGTTTCCTATCATCCGGATCCGCCTCTCTTAATTTGGCAAGGATCCCCGCCTCTTTTTGTCCAGCCTTATACCTATGCCAGAATGAGCATCAGTAGAATGAAACGAAGACAAACAACTCACATAGATTCCTGGCACCGAACAATTTTAATCGCGACCTCTTTCCCAATCTCTCTAGGATCGCCCGTAATGACACGTGCACGGACCACGTTCGCGAACATACCCTTACCAATCGACGAGAAAACTTGATATTGACCGTCCAGCTGTTCACCGAGGATGACAGTATAATAACCTTCTGGATCTGCTGCAGAATCTAGGTTGGTCGTTACAAGTGCAGGTATAGCAGTTTGTTTCTACAAGAAAGATGAACAGGTTGTATCAGGGCGGTCGACAGATATGCTCACCAGAGTCTTCTTAACCTTCTTCAATTTTTTCGTAGTCGTGGCAACAGCGAACATGTCGTCAACATCTTCCTCAATCTCAACCTCTTCAACCTCTTCCTCTTCTTCAACGTCCATGACTTCGTCTGCAGGAGCTGGTTCACGGATACGTCGTTGTTCGTCCTCACGTCGATCTAGACTAGGGTCATAATCCGCTGCAGAGATCTGCTCAGCACCAGTATTCTCCGCAGCAGAGACACCTTCTTCTTCGCCATCCTTGGCCAGTGCGAAGTCCTCTGGCGCAGGAGATGCGGACATTGAGTCTCGTCTACCTATAGTATCTGCAGATAAGGAAGGAAGTAAGCAAAGTACGATAAGAACAACACTTGACACGAACTCGTGTTCGGAGCCGGAGGGACAGGAGTGCCAGAAATACTAGGGGCACGTGTAACAGCATCAGAAACATTAGAAGAAAGGGGAGGCGGCTGGACCGCACTGCTAGGGCTTGGGGTGGCGTCTACACTTTCCACACCATTATATTTTGCTCGAATTGCTTCACGCTTCGCACGCCGTGCTGCCATGAGATCTTCAGCGGGCGGCGGAGATAGAGGAAGATCAAGTTCCATCTCGGGAAGCGGTGATGGAGGGCGTGGTGGAGGCGCTGGCGCAGACGGAGGAGCTGATGACGGCTCCGGACGAGGACTACGACGCAGCGAGTCGCTGGATGGCAATTAGTTCCCTTCTGAATGAGGAGGGAATACAGGACTTACTCTCTACGACGCAGTGGGTTGCTAGAGCATGAAATTAGCGTACTGTGATTATGTAGCGATGAAAAATGAACTTACTCTCTCTGCCGAGGCGAGTGACTGCAACGCGAACCATCAGACAGGGGATTGATTCTACAGATTTAGAGAACACTTACTCCCGATAACGACTTGAGTAACTAAACGAGATGTTAGTTGATTCGAAAAGGTTAGAGATAGGACTTGCTCATCAGGTCGAGGCGAAATCCTTGTACATTGATCAGCAAAAGTCAGGAAATACTATGAAAAAGATTGATACTCACTCTCCTTCTTCCCTCGAAGCAGACCTACGTCGTTCTTCACGGTGACCTCGATCCCGATCCCGCTCACGTTCACGTTCACGGTCGTCCCTCCTTCCACGATGATCATTCACTCGTCTATGCTCATCCCTCTTCCTGTCATCGTCCCTCCGCCGATCATCACGTCTCCTACCATCACTATATCCTTTATCAGCCCCGCCTTTGCTCGCGCTAGACCTCCTGTCCGACGATTTCAAATGGACATCGCGCCAGTCCCTTGCTTCTTCCCTGTGCCTCTTGTGTGAGTCGTGATCAGCTCCATCCCAAGACCGCTTATGTCCTGAGGTTGCGTTAGTCATCTTTAAAGTATATATTGGTTTTACGGGGCACCGCACGATAAAAGAAAAGAGGGCGTAGTGGTTCGGGAACTGACTCGGTGTTTGCAGTTGCTTGCTCGCTGCACTGCTTGAAATTTAGTGGTCACCTGTCAGAGTGCGCTCCAACCTCTCTACTTTGCTTCTGTCAGCTTCGAAAGAATGTCCTTGTAAAAATTATACACTGATTCGAGGTTTCATCTTACGAGTATGTCAGGTATCGAGATTGTATCGAGTCAGTTAAGACGAGTTATTTTCAAAACATATCCCTCGCAACACGACCTTAACCCTAAAAAATCTCCTTTTTCATAACTCTGGTGATTTTAATTGATGGACGCATAAGTAGAGGGAAACTGTTTATAATTTAACAGCCTTCCCACATCATTAAGGTCAGTAATGGCCGTCCTTGTAGATGTGATGACCTAACCAAATGAAGTGAGGTTAGGTCTTTGTATTCTTCTAACTCATGGTGACATCCAGGCTTAGTCTTACTTCATTCAGTTTGGTCTTTGAATTTGGTTGACTCAGTGTTTCTTTTCTTTTACAATTCAGTGCAGGGATATTATATACAAACCAATTATATCTCTATATCACATTATCAAGAAATCACTACAGTCCACTGGTATTTATTAGAAATGCTAAAGATTATAAAAGTTAGTACTAACAAAGTAAATATGTAAACTGTCACATTTGTAAACTATTGAGAATATCTATACTACACTGTCAAGCCATGTATATTAGGTGCTGAAATTCTCAGAAGTTGGCAAATTGTTCTTTTATTCCATTCAAAGTTACACTTACATTGGTAGACCATTCAGGATTTCTTGATAGACAATATTGGCAATCTTTCTTGATGTACTTCTGGATCCAAAATCACTTTGATACAATCTCCTGATGTGCACTCAGAAAGTGCAACATAAAGTTGGCCATGAGCAAAGACTTTAAAGGTCCAATCCAACATGCTTGACTGATTGACCTTGAGACTTGTTGATTGTCATAGCAAAGGCCAATCAAACTAATTATTGTCTCCTGTGCAATGGAATTGGCAAATCCTCTTTGGTAACATCCATGTTAATCCTTGGAATCAAAACAACTGATTCTGCAAACTTGGCATCTCCACTGATGATCTGGCATCTAAGAACTCTAGTGCTGATGTGGGTGACAATCATTCTTGTTCCATTGCAAAGTCCTTTCGTTGTATCCAAAGCATGATAGGAACACCAATCTTGGTGCCAATTTAGCCAAAGGCAAACTACTGGCTTTCAAAGAGTCAAGGTATTTCATTGGATGCAATCCCAGTCTGTTATCAGACATGATGGAGTCTGCACTCTGCATGATTTTCTCTTCTCCTGGACATCTCTCCAGAATTCTGAATTGATATCCTCTACATCAGAGTTCTTGCCAGAGAGAATGGTTCAATCCAGATAATACTGATCATTTTGATGATGACCAATATGAGGATAAGTGGAAGAGATTAATCCAGTGATAGAATTGTCATTGCAGATCATGGTTTGTGGAAGTTGTAATGTTTCTCCAGGCCCAAGGTTTTTTCCAGCACCAACATCCAATAACCAAGCTGCATGAGCAATGTTATCAGGAGTCT
>JABFYK010058510.1:0-14499 GCA_018849495.1 Termitomyces sp. T123_Mx157 | reverse complement strand
CTGCGTTTGTGCCAATTGAGGGCTTCAATCTTCATGTTGCACGTGGCGGGTATACTGGTGAAGATGGATTTGAGGTGAGCATTATATTTTGAATGCAGGTTTATATAATAAGGCCAACGACGTTCGTTAGATCTCTATACCTCCTTCACAAACAGCCGACGTTGCCAAGCTACTGAGCAAAGACCCAATCCAACTTACAGGTCTTGGTGCACGAGACAGCTTGCGGTTAGAGGCCGGCATGTGTCTTTACGGCCAAGATCTGAACGAGGACATTTCACCGATTGAAGCTGGCCTTGCATGGGTTATTCGTGAGTTCCGAACGCGTCACGATGCGTGCTTTGCTGATTCTTTCCGTAGCCAAAGAGCGCCGGGAAGCTGGTGGTTTCATCGGCGCCGAGGGCGTGAAAAAGGTCCTCAAAGAGGGGCCGTTGAAGCGACGTGTGGGGTTGATGATTGATGGGGCACCGGCCAGACGTGAGTCTCTATCAATACTTGATCCTCATCATTGAAGAAAATCACAACAGAGGGGGCCAAAATCTTCGCGCCGTCAGGCGGAGAGCTTATCGGTAAGTACACCATTGTTTCACTTTCAGAAAGACGTGAAGATTAACCTCTTTACAGGTACCGTTACATCGGGAATACCATCACCAAGCCTTGGAAAGAATATTGCGATGGGATACATCAAATCTGGATGGCACAAGAAGGGGACTGAGGTCGAGGTTGATGTCCGCAATAAGTTAAGGAAAGCCGTATTGACGCCAATGCCCTTCGTTCCTTCTAAGTACTGGAGGGGTTGATCGGGGCCATGATACGCGTCTTTCTTGAGTTTTAGAATACGTCTCATTCTATCAGAGTGATATATAGCTGCTTTATGTCCATGTATTGTGCCTCTATCCGGCCCGAGCAACCCAACCCCGGGCGTCACGCTAAAAGCACGTGACCGAGTAAGGCGGGCGGTACATTCGAGAACGGCCTGGCGGTCTCAACGACTTTCTGCTTCCGTTACCCGCGCTGTTATAAATGCCATTCTGAGGGACGGACACTTACTTTCCGAACATCATGCTACGAGGTCAAAGTCCGAAAAATTTCACGAGACTTGTCTTTCCAAAAGCCCCCCAAAACGGAGTCCGCCTTGGCTTACGAGGGCTCACCCTGCGAGCAGGGTCATTCGGTCGTATTACAGGTCGGACACAAGCGCCTATTGCTCTCGTTCGACACTATGCGTCCCAGCCTCCGAATAAGGGTGGAGGAGGTTTTCCGGGATTTAGTTTTGGGCCTCAACATCAGAAAGGGGAGGCATTAAAGGAATACGTGCGTATCATTAAATTTATTGCCTTCGGCTACTGATTAGCATCAGAGTGTCGACTTGACTGAAATGGCGAAAAATGGAAAGCTTGATCCAATTATTGGTAGAGACGAAGGTACGTTTTATCAAGAAATGTTCCGTGTTATGGGACATGAACATAATTTACAGAAATTCGCCGTACGATACAAAGTACGTTTATTTCCACCAGGCCGTGAGCTCCTTCTCATGGCATTCTAGTTCTCTCGCGACGAACCAAATCTAATCCTGTGGTATGTCCATCTCTTGACCGTGAAATGAGTTATTCAAGACATAATTTGCATGATAGCTTATTGGTCCTCCGGGTGTCGGGAAAACAGCTATTCTGGAAGGATTAGCAACCCGGATAGTAGCTAAGGAGGTCCCAGAGGTAGGGTTTCCTTATGAAATACTATCTTGTACTCGTCTAATGGATCGTAAGTCTTTGCAAGACAAGCGAGTACTTTCTATTGACCTAGCCGCAATCATGGCCGGCTCTGGTGTTCGTGGTCAATTCGAGGAGAAGTTCAAGGCACTCATACGGGATATCGAAGACGAGGTCGGTTCTTCATTCTCATTTGTAGAGTCTTTTTCAATTAATCAAGACCCCAGGCAGGAAAAGTGATATGTTTCATCGATGAAGTCCGTGAGTAATAAGATTCCTTGATGTTCCTCTTACGCATCGTATTGATAAATTGTTTAGATACCTTGTTCAACCTTGGCAAGACGGAAGGAAGCATTGACGCTGGTCAAATGATTAAACCTGCCCTGGCCAGAGGCTTGCAGCTCGTAGGTGCCACAACGAGTACGTCCACCAACTTTCCTTTGCCTGGAGATTTCACGCTTACGATTTAATAGCTGACGAGTATAGAAAGACAATTGGAAAAGATGCAGCTCTCGAGCGACGGTTCCAGCCCGTATCGATCGAGGAGCCTACCGTCGAATCCACTATTTCGATTCTCCGTGGTCTCAAATCGAGATACGAAGTTCACCATGGAGTTGAGATCTCGGACGGGGCACTCGTGACGGGTTCGTCTCACCATACAGTGTTTTCTCTTCCAAGTTACCTAATCTGTGTGAAATACAGCCGCAGTGTATAGTGCACGTTACATTTCCGATCGCTTCCTCCCTGACAAAGCCATCGACTTGGTCGATGAGGCTGCATCCTCTCTTCGTCTGGCACAAGAGTCCAAGCCCGACGCCTTGGAAGCCCTCAACCGTGATATCGTCACATTACAGATCGAATTGGAGAGCTTGAAGAACGAGACGGACGTATTCAGCGTTGAAAGGCGGGTGAAAGTTGAGGAAGAACTTAAGACGAAGAAGGGGGAAGCCGAGGCGCTCACATCTCTCTGGCAAGCCGAGCGTGCTCGCCTGGATCGCATGAAAGACCTAAAGCAGCGCTTGGAGGAAGCGAAGCATCAACTGGAGATGTCCCAGCGTCAAGGCCAGTACGAGCTTGCAAGCCGGCTGCGATTCTCGACTATTCCGGAATTAGAGCGCCAGCTACCCGTTGAAGGCGAGGCGGCGCAGGAAGATTTGGAGTCGCCGCTGGCGATGTTGCATGATCGTGTCACGTCGAATGATATCTCGCGTGTCGTGGCGAAGGCTACGGGCATACCGGTACAGAACTTGTTGAAGGGGGAAAGGGATAAGTTGGTACATGTGAGTAGATCGAGGTGTTTCATTTTTGACAGTCGTTCTAAAATATTGTGTCTAGATGGAGGACTCACTTCGCCAACGAGTTGTGGGGCAGGATCATGTCGTGACTGCCATCAGTGACGCAGTACGCATCTCTCGTGCTGGGCTACAGGCGCCCAACCGGCCTGTTGCGTCGTTCCTCTTTATGGGACCAACAGGTGTTGGCAAAGTAGGCCTTCTTGTGTAATTCGATACCTCTGTTCTGACCATATTCTACATTTGTAGACAGAGCTCTGCAAAGCCCTTGCTGCTTTCTTGTTCAACGATGAGCAGCGGGGACTGTGAGTGCCTTTATGGATTACATCATGGCTCTGCTGACCAGACTCCACCTTATATAGCATCAACATCAATATGTCTGAGTATCATGATCGTCATACAATCTCTCGCTTGATTGGAGCAGCACCTGGTTACGTTGGCTTTGAAGAAGGCGGACAACTGACCGAGGCCGTTCGTCGGAAGCCGTACGGTACGTCCTCTACTCAAAGTCTTTCCAGCTCATCGATTTACTGCTGAAATCGAAGCTGTCATCTTGCTTGACGAGCTGGAGAAGGCCCATAAGGACGTCGCCATGATCCTACTTCAGATTCTCGATGAAGGCAGCATCACTGACAGTCAAGGCCGTAAGGTTGACTTTAAGGTTGGTTCATTCCCTTTGTTTATGTTGTGTCCATTCACTGATTCACATCTCAGAACACAATCATCTGCCTAACCAGCAATCTTGGTATGTTTTCCGCGCTTATTAACCCGATGATTATCTCGCTTCAATTGAATAACCAGGTAGCGATATCCTCGCTCACGACTCTGCCTGTGATGAAAATGGCGTAGTCAAGTCAGATGCAAGGGACGAAGTCCTCGAGCGCGTCTCGGAGCACTTCCCGCCCGAGTTGTTGAATCGCCTCGACTCGATGCTGGTCTTCAACAAGCTTTCGCCCAAATCTATCCTTCAGGTTGTTTCCCTTCGACTTCAAGACGTCGCCGACCGCCTCAAAGGTCGCCGTATCATCCTTGACGTCGACGACCAGGCCCGTGAATGGCTCTCGAAACAAGGATATTCACAAGTTTATGGCGCTAGGGCTATTGCTCGTGTTGTACGCACAGACGTGTTATTCCCTATGGCTCAGAAGCTTCTGAGAGGCACAATACGGTGGGTTTTCGCTCGTTATGAAACTCACTTTTGATGCTGACGAGTTCGTAACATCAAGGGACGGAGACACAGTCAAGATACGGGTGTCAGAAGACGGCAAGTTCCTCAACATCCATGACAACCATGTTCCAGATCCTTCTGCCATTGAAGAGGGAGTCGCCGTCACTGGGAATAATCTCGCATCTGAACAAATATAGATTAGGTAGTTTATCATTTATTGTTATGGACGCTCGAATCACTTTTTTGCATAGCATGACCCACTCTGTAGCTTTACCTAAAATATCTCTTATTACGAGTACTTTACATGTATTCTTATTGTCCGAACGATAATACACAAAATCTCCTCTTACGTGACTATATACGTCGGGCCTCTACTGTGTTCGTAACTCATACGTTGCACTATTGTCCTCTATATATACAACGGTATATACCATGCCAGGCTATTGGAGAGGAGGCATGATAAAAAGTGGAATCAGGTGGACTATTTGTTTTCAGACTTTCTTGTTATGTATACCCGAATTTCCTACCAGACTAGTAGTACCTGGGGCCTCAGAGCTTGCGTACTATCTTGACTGTCCATCTTTCTGATGAATTCCGTACTCTATGGCGAAGTTCTTCAGAACCGTTCATCAAACTTTCATTCGATAATCTGTACAATGAACAGGATCTGCGTCGTCTCTTAGACTTCTTTCTTCGTCAGTGAATCTGTCCTTTGTATGTCCACTGTTGTGGGTATGCGGGATGGGATGGAACTTGTGTGAGGAGTCGAAAGGAAGAACCCCTATAAAAGAGCGTACTATTGTTCTCTGAACCTAGGCATCTGCTATTTCGACTTGGAATCTGCCAAGTTACTTACCCTTCCAGTCTCCACTCTTCCCGGCCCCGATTTCAACATACTTTTCCTAAGGCACTCTACCGCACCCATCGTCCATTGTTGGCTCTATCGTTTCCTTTCGAGCACTCATTATGTATGGTTACAAACCGGGTATTACAATGATTATGCAGCTGTGGTGGTGCATTCAGCCGGTTCAGTACATATATTCGCCGTCGCTGTGGCTGCTCGACTATATACTAGGGGTGGACACCGTCCGTTTACGAGGCACGGCCGTAATACACTCACGACATCTCTGCAGCTCTTTGCATGATGTGTCTGATTTCTGAGTTATTGTATATCAAATAATTAGTGGAAATCGGCCGCCGAAGATGCCCCATTTCGTTTTTTTTTTTGAAGCAGCGACGTAACTATGGTTGGTACTATATACTAGATGTCCAAGAAAGACATATAACAAAGTCCCAAGATAAGTAACTAATTGTCTAAGAAAGAACATGAGATGATTTCTGAGAAAGAGTGTTCAAAACGAAAACATAGGGAGAGGTAGGAGGGTGTGTGAAGAAAGTATAACTAAACAACTAGGAAAATCGGCTACTGAAGTGACACCTTTTTAATTTTCTTACAGTGGCAACATGGCTATGGCTAAGAAAAGACTGAAATGGAGTGTGGTGGTGATGGTGATGGTAAGATGCTACAAGTAACTGACTGAAATAGAAAATACATTAGTAAACTCAGTGATGTTTCTTTAAAGCTGTGAGCTGTAAGGCCATTCTGATGCAAGGATTCTTCCATACATAAGTAGTCCATGTTGAGGAGGACCATTGACTAGAGTTTTTATAGTGTCTTCTGAAATTCCTAAGGATGCATAGTAAGTGGCACCTCCTGCATGTGCTGAATGCCCTCCAAATGACTGATCCACATAAGAGAGTAATTTTGATCCAAACCATGCTCTTGTCAAAATGGAACCATCTTTGCAAATGAATAAGGCCCATCAAAAACTGTGAAGTTTATCTCCACCACTGATGAATTCCTGTAATAAGGAAACCAGATTTCCTGTCTCTTGGTGAGTGAATAACATGTTGGTGCCATGAAAAAAAGGATCAGCTTTATGATATGCCAGATGGTACCCAGCACATCCCAGTAAAAACTTGAGTGATGATGGCTTTATAACCTTTCACCAGTCAGTAGTCTTCTTTGTTGTTTTTCTGGCCAATTCTCCTGATTGGTGACACACACATGTAAGAGCACCAAGACATCATTGTTGCAAATAAAAGGTCATCATATGAATCTGTGCAGTATGCTGTCTTGACAAAGGATGTGAGATGATGGGGATGTACATAATAGCAATTATTTGCAAACAGGATTGGCATGTACTTTCTTAGATCCTCTGGTCATGGCTTGAACTAAGGGATGGGCACTGTTATTGTCAAAATCTGGATAAAAGTCTCAAATAAAATGGTGCTTTTGGGTCTGATGCAATATATTTTGATGTGTAAGCAATGTATTGGGATAACATCTGTGGTGTTAGGTCAAGAGAAAGGTTGTGGTTGATGCAGAATTCAACATAGTTGTGTGCTCCAGTTGCATAACTGCTTGCTGTGGACTTTTTTGTTTTATGAACCATCAGATTTTTCATTGACAATCTACCCAGCATGCTCACAAGCACTTCTTCCATTGCACTGGCAGTAGACTTCAAGGAGGTTCAAACAAGTGGATGTGATCTGTGGGGAATTTTCTCTTATATTCATTGAAGAGAAGGCAAGATAAGAGGTCATCCCTGATATTGTCTTTTTCTGCAATGCCAACCTTTAGTTTGATTGCAGTTTGGAGGATTATACCTGCTACTGCCCTGATTACCAAATTATGAAGCAGTTCTGCTGCTCTTAGAGTATTGAACACAGCTACTGAATTTGAACTGTCTGTAAAGATGAGAAGACAGCATGGTGGCTGATCAAAAGCAGCTATGTGAGATATAGCTAAAAGAATAGCAGTAAGCTCAAGGAAGAAAATGTCAAACTTCATAGATGTATTGTTTGGTGCAATATGGTACACAAAAAAAAACCATTCCCAGCATACATGAAGGCCATCCCTGATTTTAAACTCACATTCATCCAAATGACCATGTCTTCATTGTTCCACCTTGTTGTCTCTAGAAATCTACACCCATTGACTTTGGAATGATTTCAATTAACCAATTGATATCCATCACCACCTCCTTGTTGAGATAGATCTCTGTGTGCACTGTTTCCTTTCCAGCCATCTTTCAGTAAGTGCTGGTCTACCCCAAGGGAGGAAATTGAGTAACCATTTCATATGTCTGCTCAAACACTGCCATGTTTGGAGGGATGGTTAACAAGCAGGGGTGTTAATGAACACTTTTATAAACTATATCTGCTGTCAATTTGTTGGTGAGGGTAATGGTATCTTGATTGATGTCCACCTAGAATCCTATGATCTTTAGGGATTTTCTGAATTCCTGTTTCTTTATATCCCAAGGACATCCAATTGCATCCCAGAAAATCCAAAGCTGCACCTGGCCTTTCAGTTGTAATGTCCCTTTGTATGTAATGGGATTGTTGCGACTACCAGTTTATGGAAAATGAGTCAGCAGTTTAGATCCTGAAGATGCACTAGGCTGCGGACCAGACCCCGACATCTTTCCTGCCCCGGATATGCTCCTCCACGCAATGGTACTCGCTCCAGACAACCTCCGAGATCTCTTATGTCCAGCTTCTTTATCATGACCCAAGCACATCAACAATTACATGGAACACCAGCATCAAGGTGAGGCACAATTCCCAAAAACAAGTCTATGTACTATATGCTATATACCTTGACTACTTGGCAGATTTGCCATAATGGATGAGCAGGGAGATTCAAGAAAGCACTAGCCACATCAGATTTCCAGGTGAGCAAAGTTTTGTTTAAAAAACTGTGTTTTGCATTATACATGGCCTGACCAAAAGTCCTCATATTGTTGTACCAACCATTTGCTTCCACCTTTGGAATACTGTTATTCAAACCAGATGCTAAATGATTGGTGATGATACAAGCTTTATTTTTCTGACAAATAACAAATAGGAGAGATGAATTCATACTCAGCAATAGATCCTCTATAATATTTGTTTTTGACCATCTTCCTGCTGAGATTTCCTTGTCACAAAATGCTTGTATTGCTTTGAGATCTTCATTATCAGCAGAATAATTAAATACAGGGTCATCATAATTTCCTAGCCAATCTCCTCTATTGAAAGGCCAAAAATCCTCAGATAAACCTCTCATAACAGATTTTACAATGGGCTGATTGGAGTGATCCCACAATATATGTTCAAATTTATTGATGTCAAATGGTGTCTTGACTTGGATGTTCTTTTGTAATGCTTTTAATGTTGATTGATAGACAGGATTATCTAAAAGATGCTGAGGAGGCAATGGAAGGGGAGGAGCTGTTCCAGTATTGAGTGCTGATGGAGAGATAGGTGTGTAAAACTTATCTGAATCCCACATAAAACTGCATCTAAATTTCTGACTTTCTATCAAGGTCACATCCAATGGCCTTTTTTGCACTTAAACCTTCTTAGTATTTCTGCCTCCTATGATTAAGCTTTGTGAAACATTCTTTGACATCCCTAGCTTTATAAGTGCCATTGCACTTGCAACAGATGTGATGGCAACACCCTCCTAAACAAGGGCCAGTCAAATACATTCTTAAATCTAGTTTTGACATACAGTCAAAGTACATTTACAAGATCCTGACTAGATGGGAGCACTACACTTAATGCCTGCCAAAGCATTAGGAGAGCTGAGTAGTTGAGCCAAGAAAGGGATGTTAAGTTTTCTATCACATACATAGTAGTCTCAGCACAAGTTCAAAGTTTGGATGGACCACAAGAACTTGGAGTATTTCTGGACAGCCAAGAAGCTCAACTGTTGCCAGGCCTGATGGTCCCTATACCTTGCCAACTTCAACTTCTCCCTGCACCACAAGCCTGGATGGACCATGGGGAAGCTGTAAGGGCAACCTCTGGAGTGGCGGATCTGAGTCATGCAGCTAGCAGAGGGGAATCCAAAGTATTATTAGCATAGTAGACAAGAATACAATCAGTAACTGATCACCTAGCAGAGGAGAATCCAAAGAGAACAAGTCTAAGGATCCCCGCTGCTTGGCATGGCACATCAGCAGCAGCGGAGGCATGGGAACTACTGTACAGGTGACCAGAGTCAATCCTAACCCTAGAGCAATGGTTGCTGAGGTAATGCGGAGAACTCTGCAGTGCTCTGGAGATCTCCACAGTCCTGGGGGGAGCTGCGGAGGCATCAGATGAGCTGCGGAGGTGCTGGAACCAGTCCCAGAGGTTGGAAACAGAAGTCCCCTGACATCATCCTCCCTCTAGCATACAGCGTCTTGACATGCGGAGTAGAAAAAGTCCCTGATAGCTTGGTCCACAGGCAAGATGGGGTAAATTCCTTGTATGGTGCACAGGGCCTCTGGGTGTCTCCAGTGGAACTCCTTGACAAGTCCAGGGGCATGTACATTTTCCCATGGTTCCCAGGAGATGTCCTCGAGTCCATAGCCTTTCCACTTCACCTTGTACTATAGTCGTCTCTGGAATAAACAGCTGTCCAGGATTTCTTCCACTTCATACTCCTCACTGTTATCAACCACCACGGAGGGTGGCAGAGCTGGTGGGTGTTGCTCCAGGATCAGGTTCTCTGGGGCTGGGGTAAGTTTGACTGTATTGAAGACTGGATGAAGCTGGCGCATCCCCACAGGGAATCAGAGTCGATAGGCTAAGGGTCCCACCTGTCATTCGTAAATGGCCCTAACTGGTGGTGTGACAGCTTTTTCAAAGGTCGGGTGGTAGTGATGTCGGAGGCATCCAGATAGACTCAATCTCCGGGTTGATATTTGTGCTCTGGGGTCCTCCCATGATTGTAGTATCACGCCATGTCATCTTTTGCCTTTGCCAGTGCAGCTCGGGCCTCCTCTTGGGACTTCTTCATCTGGTCTACAAACTTGTTCACTGCCTCATTCTCCAAGGGTCGGGCCCGGGTTTCAAAACCCATGCATGGGTGTTGTCTGGTGTCAAGGAAGAATGGTGAGAACTGGGTGGATGCATGAACATGGTTGTTGTACTGGAATTTGGCATTGGGAAGGAGCTCATCCCAGTCATCCTAGCACTTGTTGCAGAAAAGGTGGAGGTACTGTTCCAACTCCTGGTTCATGTACTCTGTCTGACCATTGGACTGGGGGTGGTAAGCTGTGGTGGTGTGGAGCTTTACTCCGAGTAGTTAGTAGAGCTCCCAGGTGAACTCCGCCACAAACTGTGGCCCCCAGTCCAAGATATAGGTGTCGGAGAGGCCATGGAGCTTCCAGACATTCCTCCAGTACAGGTTTGCAGCACCCATGGCAGAGCAGGTGGTGTGCGTCAGGATGAAGTGCACTCTCTTGCCATACAGGTCCACTACTACTATGATCATGTCATACCCATGGGCATCAGGGAGCTTGATGATGAAGTCTATGGATGCCATGCTCTACCATTCCACAGGCACCAGCAACGGGTGTAATTGTCCATATGGAAGTCGGCATTGGGGCTTGGTCTGGAGACAAAGATCACAAGTACTGGTGTAGGACCCAATGTATCAGGACATCTGAGGCCACCAGTAGTTCTGCGATACTAGCTCCAGTGTCTTCCACCTCCCTGGGTGCCCCACAATGTGGGAGTTGTGGTGCTGCTCCACAATCCTCCAATAGAGCTCTGGGATGTTGGGGACATAGATTCAGTCCCAGAAGGTCAGGACTCTGTCTTGGAGGGCCCATTCATCAGCGCAGACTGCCTTGACACCCATAGTACACCCCAATTTCAGCATCCAAGCTGCTTGTGCCACAAGCTCTTCCTGCTGACCATCCTGGTTACCCTGCCATATGTCCTGGAGAATGTCCATTTCTGCTCCGTCAACAGCCAGGCCCTCCATGGCCCAGATGGCAAACAGTTTGGGGCAGAGGAGCACTATGTCACTGTTATCCCCTTCCCCGGTTCCGTGGTCTGCCCTCCAGGACAGGGCATCTGGTTTCCCCATACTCCAGCCAGGCTTGTAGTGCAAGGAGAAGTCAAAGTTGGCAAGGTAGAGGGACTATCGGGCCTGTCAGCAATTGAGTTTCTTGGCCGTCTGGAAGTATTCAAGGTTCTTATGATCCATCCAGACCTCGAACTTGTGCCGCATGCCTTCCAGGAAGTGCCACTACTCTTCAAATGACCGGATGATGGCCAACATCTCCTTGTCATGGATCTTGTAGTTCCACTCCACTGCATTCAGGCTCTTGGAGTAGAAGGCCACCGGATGCCATTTCCTGTCCTCCGGAGATTGCTGTGAGAGCACTGCTCCTGTGGCAAAGTCAGAGCTGTTGGCCTCTATGCAGAAGGGAGTGTTGTCGTCCGGGAATAGGAGGACAGGTCCAGAGGTTACAGCACACTTGAAAGTGTCAAAGGCAATCTGCTCTGGAGGTCCCCAGCTCCACGCAACATCCTTTCCAGTGAGGTCAAACAGGGGGTGGGCATGGTGCAAGAAGTCCTGGATAAATCTCCAGTAGAAGTTTGCAAACCTGAGAAATGCCTGTACCTCCTTCTTGTTCCGGGGCTCCAGCCACTCTGCCATGCCTGCTACCTTCACTGGATCCATCTCTGCAGTTCCATGGGAGATGATCAGACCTAGATACTCCACCCAGGTTTGTTCAAACTCACACTTCTCTGGCTTGAGGTAGAGCTGGTGCTGGCGGAGGCATTCCAGGATGAGACAGGTGATCCGACAGTGTTCCTCCAGCATTTTGGTGTAGATGAGGATGTCATCAAGGTACATGCACACTACACCCTCCGTGATGAGGTCCTGGAAGATGTTGTTTATCATGGTCTAGAAGGTGGCGGGGCTGTTGGTGAGGCCAAAGAACATGATGAGCAGTTCAAACAATCCCTGGTTGGTCCAGAAGGCTGCCTTCCACTCATCACCCTCCTGAATGCACACATTATTGTAGCCCCACCAGATATCCAATTTGGTGAAGTACTGCATGCCCCGGAGATTGTTGATGAACTCGGAGATGAGGGGGAGTGGGTAGCGGTTCTTCACAGTCATGGCGTTGAGTACTCGGTAGTCCTGTACCAGTCAGAGGGAGCCGTCCTTCTTTTTGATGAAGAAGACCAGGGAAGCCATCGGGGATTTGAATGGACGGATACGTCTGGAGTCCAAGTTCTCCTGAAGGAAGGTGTCAAGCTCGTCCTGCTCCCTAGGCATGAGGGGGTAGACCTTACAGCTGGAGGGTGCCAAGTCAGGCAGCAGTTTGATGGTATGGTCCCACTTCTTGCGCTCCGGAAGCGAGTTGAAGGAGGACTTGGAGAACACATCCTCAAACACATGCAGGTAGGGGGGTACTATGTCCCAGAACCCTTGAGGTGCAGTGTTGGTGGTGAAGGCCTGGGCCAACCTCTGGGACATAGTCTGGCTAGCCCTGATCTCCACTCCGGAGGGTGTCGGATGGACTGTGGTGGCATAGATTCAGTTCCCGGCTTCTACTGCTTTGTCTGGGAGCTCTGGCTCGCATATCCCACCAAACTCCCCTCCCCATTCCTCCTCCAGGACTCCACCACTGCTCCGATTGTCCTCATAGAGGGCCTCTCTATGAGGGAACGCCAGAGGCAGTGGGTCCAGGAGGTCTAGGTCAGCAAAGGGAAGATGGCCAGCTTGACAGGCGCGGATGGTGGCATGCTCTTGGACTTGGTTCCAACGCTCTGCTTGGTCCTCTGTGGTACAGGCGGAGCACTTCTAGGGGCATCTACTAATGGTCACCTCTCCTTTAGTCCAATCAACCTTGGGATTATGCTCCTGGAGCCATGTGAACCCAAGGATCATGTCCTGCCTTCCCAGGCTGGTGACAGCAAATACAGTGTGCTCTGCATGGCTCCAATAGTGGAGAACTAGGTCAACCACAGAGCTAATTGCACCAGCTTTGTTGGATGTCCCATCGATATTGTAGACTGGAATGGGCTTGGGAAGGGGCTGTGTGGTCAGGCCATGGCATTTGACAAACTCTGAGTCCAAGAAGAGTCCTGTTGCTCCACTATTCAGGAGAGCCATGACTCCATGGCTCTGCTGAGTGTCCATTGTCTCAATCCCCACATCAAGGCACAAGGAGCAGGCAGATGAGTCAGAGGCTATCACATACTGTCAGGGCATTTGACACACCCAGGTGGGGCTATGCCAGCAAACCTTCAGAGGTGTCGGAGATCTTGGCAGGGGTTCTGGAGTTAGCATTTGTATGTCTAGGGGGGGCTTTGAGGTTCTTCTGTCTCAGAATGAGGGGCATCGGAAAAGGCAGTTTCATTTTCTATCAACAGACAAGAGAACCTGTTGGCACCTAGCAACGGAGGCATACACCTCATCCGCCGCTTGACTAAAAATCCCCCTCTAACTCCGGAGGTGAGGAGCACCTGTTGGCTTCCTCTGGAGTGAGCTCCAGTGCGGGGTCATCCAGCGATGGAGCTCTGGCTGTGTCCTTTGCTGCCAGGAGCTGAAGGAGAAGTTCCTCCTGCTCCACCATGGAGAGGTAGCATACCTCCAGCCCCAGGAGACAGTGCTGTGTGAAGTGCCCAGGTTTCTTGCATCTCCAGCACAACAGCGGGGCTGCTCGGAGTTGTTGGGCTGTGTCCACGTCCATAGGGATTCCTGGGAGCAAGGAACATGCTGCAGGGATGGCTGGCACTGGGGGAGTCAGCCTAGGGTAGTGGCGGAAGTGGCTGACTGGTGCAGGGTGCAGTGTGGAATGGGGGCATTGGAGCTCCCTCCAAATCTCCATGAGTTGCCATTGGTCCCTGGCCACCTTGTACCATGACACAATCTTTTCATTGTTGGGGCGGCCCTCAGCTAGGTTGTTGATGTGCTCCACCAGGGTGGGGTGCAAGCCATCTTGGAAGGTGAGGCACAGTTGGAGGCCATCAGGGTAGGTGGCTTGTTTGACCAGGGCTCGGAACGAGTCAATGTACTCGTCTAACATCTGCTTCCCTTGTTCATACTGCTCCTGGTCACACAACATCAGTGCTGCCATCTTGGCAGGGTCTAATGGGAAAAACTCCATGCAAAAGTCCTTCTCGAAGGCTGCCCAGTTTGGAAAGCTCCCCACACCTCCAGAGTGGCAGAACACTCATAGCACATAGGTGGATGTGCACCCAGTCTTCATGTACAACAGCACCCAGGCTATTTTCAGCGCATCAGAGTCAAATGCATCCCTGCTGAGGTGGATGTAGGTGAGGCAGGACTGCAGGAATTGCTCCCCGCCAGAGTGAGTGCCGTTGTATGCATCGGGCAAGGCTGAGCAAGGGATCTGCGGCTGTAGGGTCCCTGGAGCTCCCAGAGTGGGTGCTGCGGCGGGCGGAGCTGGTTCTACTGCCGCCAGAGGGTTGGAGTTAGGGCTTAGGCATTCTAGCAGTGCCTGGAGGGATTGGGAGATGAGAT
>JABFYK010058509.1:2875-14526 GCA_018849495.1 Termitomyces sp. T123_Mx157 | reverse complement strand
GAAAAGGCTTCGGGCCGGAGTACCTTAGGTAGTGTCCGTAAATCCGCCTGTACATAGTGCGGCGACTGACATAGGGCTGATGCCCCAACTGGTCGTCGAAAAATAATGGATAAAACAACAACAAAAACAACAACAACAACCGTGAACCAAGTCACAAAGATGTTAGTGATCGATGTCTAATGATGATTTGTCAATTTCTATTTTGATGTACCCCCAAACCTTGACCACGAAAAGCAAAATATACACACGTCCCTAAAATCAACCCTATCTACCGGAACTTCCAACTTACGCACCACCTGCCCTCCTCGCCTCGACCCATCGGCCACCAAACAACCCCTTCAACATCTCCTCAATATCCACCAGCTCCCGACCTGTACCCTGGCTTGTACTTGCAGCCCCTTCCCTACTACTCACACACCCAACCCAACCCATCCCCCTGGCTTTGTCTCTTTCAAGCGGAGAAGCAAGGATCCACTGATAGAAGTAACGGTCCCCGCATGATTTAGTGCGGAAGAGAAATTGGAAGATACGTGTGAGGAGGGAGAGATTTAGGATATATGGTTTAGAGGAAAGGGTTTGGGAAAGGATCGTGCTAGTGCTGAGAATTTCCAGGGAAGTTGCAGTGGGGGCCAGAGAGGAGGTAGCAGAGGGAGGAAGGAGTTCCATGCGCGACGGGGAAAGTACACCAATGAACCGATCTGGGTATCGAAAGAGGAGGGTATTAATCAGTGATTGGGATTTCCCTACAAAATGGAATGGAGGGTTCGCGTTGTTTATCAGTAGACTCGGTAGAAGCTGTTCATATGGAGAGCAATGATAGAGATTGGAACAGTGCCGAGGTGGGGTGTTGATGTACCAATCATGTGTGTCGTAGAATGCTTTAGATAACCATGATATACCGCGAGGTGTAGATCCAAAAAAGGAGTCTAGAAAAGAGGAAGGTAGACGTCAGTCTGTAGTTTAGCCGGGCCAACCGGAGGAAGAAGGGACTCGAGAGAATTTATAATGTTGAACATTGAGGCAAGGAGGCTTTAGCAGATCTTATGCCTGACAGGTGCAAGTTACACACCACGGGGCAAGGTCAACTGGGTTCCGAGAACACATTCATGAATGTCGAGCGCCCGAGAGAGGAACACCTGGCTGCTCCGGGCAGCAAACCACAGGTCATTACGTCACATGAATCGAACAAGGATCTGACATTGACATTGACGACACATGCAGTTGCCTCCACCGCATGCACCTTCCTTCACCTCATGAGGAAGCACAAGAACTGATTGAGGCTCACCTTCAGTCAAATCTGTTTCCACAGGTCCCATCTCAAAGCGCCATGCAAACTCCTTCAGTCCCGGGACATCATACAGCGGAATCAACACCTTGTCTTGATTACTCCCCTCTTGGACCTCACCACTGGCAAAAAACGCCTCCACTCCCCTTGGATCTGGCCACCTTCGAAACGGATGCGGAGCACGGAACGAGCCTGCGTCGACCCAGAATGCATAGTCGTATTTTTGTTCGAGGTGGGAGATCGAGAGAAGCGCGTTCTCGAGGAGCCACGGCTTCACGTTCCGCACTGCATATAGCTCCGGTCCACCGTGCCTGCGTACTGCCCTCTGCTCGCGGTCCCACGCATGCATGTCATAATATTTGGATTTGTACGGGGCAAGAGGAGGGATGGAGAATGCCGAGGGGTAGGTTGTGTTTATCGTGAGTCTTTGTCCGTGTTTTTGAGTTGAATGAATGGAAGAGACTAAATCCTCGAGCTCTGGCGGGGTGTAGATATATAAATCGGATTGAATGCCCCCAGGACCCACAAAATTGCGGAGCCTGAAGATATCCTCTTCTCTGTGTGTCTGTGTGAGCGGGAAGAGCGCAGATACTAGGAGGATTCGCCGTGGCAAGGGCTCCTCCTGGTTGATTTCATCGTAGCCTAGGTCCAAACCCGAGTCCTCATTCGGTAGAACAGACAATGATGACCTTGTGAACAGATACACTAGCACGACGCACAGTATTACCCCTGGGAGAAGTCTCGTTCTACGACGGCAAGATGTCGGGAGTGGGAGAGGGAGTGAATACGGGAGTGGGAGGAGTTGGGACATCTCGGAGTTTAGAGAAAGAAGAAGAAGGAAAGAGGTGTTTTCCATGCTTGTCGCGTTTATGATTCATTGTATTTTTAGGCTGGGAAAGGGAAGGGCGGTCCATAAGCATCATGATCGCATACCATCGAAGATTGTTTCCATTGAATATCTCAGCATGCACTAGTCAAATCACATGGTTGTTTCGAGATGACTCAGCGTTACTTGGCAATTCCCACTTTGATGAGTCGAAAACTCTCGTCGTACGCTATGGCATCAATACCTCTGAGCAAACGTACGTACGCACCTTATGTCCGATGTTATCGACGAGGGATATTGAAGTACTACAGTGAACGAGTGCGTGGTAAAAATCAGTAATAAACATATTGATAAACACAAACACACGACCACTGCTGGCAGCCAATAGTGTTTTCTGAGGAAAAACTGGAAAAGCAACCTGTTATGTCATTTCCAAACAGTGTATTCTCAATGGAAAAGGCTCTAAACAATGGGAAGAACCTTTTTTCCAGAGGAAGAGCTTTTTTCCAGAGGAAAAACTTGTCGAAGAACTGGTATGACAGGTTTCCTTTTCCATTTTTCCAATGGAAACAGGTTCCAGTGCCAGTCGTGTACATAGGTGTAATATCCGCAATAATGAGAAGTCCCGAGTTGGACGCTGAACCGGTGTATGAGTTGATGTCCACATTGGACTCTAAGTGACTCCACAGCATTAGATTCAAAGGTCCAAATATCTTCACAACTCCAAAGCTTGGAGACCGTCAACGGTCGATCCGGGTAGACGGTTGTGCCAAGTAGACGGTTGATCCAAGTAGACAGTTGATCCAAGTAGACGGTTGATCCAAATAGATCTGGCACCGTGCCATGTGGAATGATCATCAAGATCCAATATATCGTTGAATTATCATTCTAAGGGGTATGAGGCTCACGGTATGTATCCGGTGCAACTCGCTAGATCTCTTTGTCGGAGTGTGACTTGTTAAACCCATCGAACTGTCCGCGGGGAGAATTCGATTCAATCTTCCAGTGTTCATGCTCAACTTGTACATGTGTGCTGAGGGAACTTCAAGCTGTCAAACGACCATACAGTACAACTCGTTGGAGCATGTTTAGAGTCAGACATTGAGGGTTGAGGTGTGTCACAAGCTTGAGGTCGGAGGGGTAGATTTCGAGGCGATGGCCATAGGGTTTTATTTCGGCGAGAAGACGCATACATCCGAGTCTCTAGCACCGCATTTGTATCGACCTCATTGGGTCTTTCGAACGAAAGGAGAAGGAGGTCTTCACATTCGAGCATAGACAATATCAAAATAGCAACCACGAGGCATGAGGATCGACGTTATGAACTTGAACGTGGTTATGGATTGGGAGGCGAAAGCGAGTTGGATTGTACTGACTATCTGCCACTCCAACGCAGAGGAATGAGATCAGGAATTGGATTGTCGAAAGGCCGTGTCTGAAATACTAGAATTTCCGGAAGCTCTATACGGACTGTATCGAGTAAAATAATTTATAGATGCTGTTCAAAGAGAAAGAAAAAATACTTTTTAAAAAATGTAAACCTTTCCTCTTCGCCTGGGAGTCGAACCCAGCTTTCGCGCGAACAACACATTGTTAAAGATATTTGACAGGCGCGTGTACTAACCGATATACTAGCGAAGATTGTGCAGTAAAAATGCCTTGTAATCCTTAGCGGGTCAGCGCTCAGTGACTAAATTAATCATCCATATCAATCTCCAAGAGCCCTTGTAATGATGGCTAGGTTTGACGAGGTCAAGTATTATTCCCCTTTTGCATCTTTCGAGCTCCAGGTTTCTATTTCTTCCGCCCGGGACTGCTCACCTATTCTCATCGTCGTATGTCAGTGCGGCGGTGAACGAACCGACTAAGATTCATACTACAAAACAGACAGGGGGTCTTACTAGCTGCTGTATTCCAATCTTCTCAAGGAACTGGAGTGCTTCCACTCGGCGGTGGAGAGGTGGACGTTCACCTTGTGATTGATATCTAATTTTCGCGTTGCGACCATCATACCAGTGAAATGGCAAAATATTTCAAAACGTGGACCCTACGGCTCAGAAGACGTGAGTGTACCTCAATCTAAATGGTTAAGTCATTCCCTGGCAAGCACTATTCGTCTATGACATAATTTTACCCTGATGCGTCACGCATGGAAAAGATGAGTCCCGAATGAATGTTTGTTTCCGACGTGTTACATCGTGATCTGGGATGATCAGTAGCTGATTTAGTCTGCACGACAGCAAACCTTCAAGTGCACCATATACTTCAGGTCTTAGTGCTTGGAGAGACATATTAACAGATATTGGCCTTTCACACTTTGCAGGATTATGACATTTGCAAATGCAACAAGCATATTCGCACCTTAAGGGTCGTGCCCGAGTCACCAGATTTTTCGGGGAGGGGGAGGGGGGCGTATCATACACATTTCAGCTCCAAACGGCTGGTCAGAATAAGGCGCGCTCGTAAACTCTTTATCACATTGATATACTTCGTATGAAAGTGACTCAAAATGTCAATCACAATCCGAAGAAGTTGAGCCTTTGCCGCACGATCCGGTGTGCGTTCAGGCAATATATATCAGATAACAAGCAACAATTGATTGGGGCCTGTGGCCAGTGCAATCACATCTACGACTTGTTGATATGATCTCAATATTTTCAATGAATACACACCGGTGACCAGTATGCGACTTCGACAAACGTAGTAGCCTTGCAACAAAAAGAAACAACGTTTCCAATATAGATGCGGAACTCTTCGCCTGGGAGTCGAACCCAGCTTTCGCGCGGACCGACTTGACTTACGCCAATGACAGGCGCGTGTACTAACCGATATACTAGCGAAGAATATTAAAAGGGCGAGTAAGGCATTATGTGATAAGCCGAGAGACGCGGGCCCTGAAAAATCGACGTATCGAAGAATATCTGTTCACTGGCCTGTTCAGACAATGTCCGGGTCCAGAAGAACAAGGGTCCGTAGCAGTGGCCAGTGTAGTCTACTGGATGATTACATAGGCACGGCCACCCAGCGTTATCAAGGAAACTCCCGAAAAGGGCCCGAGCACACATTGTTGCGCGTGGCGCAAGAGGGTGTCCAGCCTTGACAAAGAGCCAACATAACCACATGAGGCTGTACGATTGTGCTTTGGCACAGATTTAAAAAGCCTGGGAGAAAGGGATCATACCACATCCCCTACACCGACGGTGATACCCTATCCCTATCCCTATCAAACGTGTTTATACAACAGTATTTCGCGGCTACTCACTGAAATTTTCTCTTGATTCCAAGCACGCTTCTTATATACGGCGGATAGCCCACTTCAAAAAATCTACAACAAGAAATCCGCCTATAGAATGCTGAACAGAATCAGACGGCTTTCTCAAGGTCAAACTTTGGGGGCGATGAGAGGGGTGGCGACTAGAGGAGCCTCGGTGAGTGCATTCTCATTATTAATTGGCGAACCCGCTGGTACTTACTGGTATCCATCAAGTATAATTATAACCAAAATGACCTCGGGATGCCTCATGGCAACTCCATGCTTTATCAGGAGAGCTCATCGAGGATGCTGAGCCAGCAGCTCATTGACGATCTCGCCGAAATAAGAGCCGATACCACCATTTTCGGTCGTGACCCCGCTGAAGAAGGCCTATACCGGTCAAGGTATTCCTTCTCTGGGACCTCGCTTCCATGGCCTCCCATCTATCCTCCTGCTCGCCTTCAATCCGATCCTCATGTCGATCGCAATAACGAGGAATCGAACTCGCCTCCGCTTCCATGGCCTCCCGTCTATCCTCCTGCTCGCCTTCAATCCGACCCTCACGTCGATCGCAATAACGAGGAATCGAACTCCCCTCCGCTTCCGTGGCCTCCCATCTATCCTCCTGGTCCCCTTCAATCCGATCGCAATAGCGAGGAATTGAACTCCCCTCCGCTTCCATGGCCTCCCGTCTATCCTCCTACTCTCCTTCAACACGACCCTCATGTCGATCGCAATAACGAGGAATCAGACTCCCCTCCGCTTCCATGGCCTCCCATCTACCCTCCTACTCTCCTTCAAAACGACTCTTCCCCCAGGGTCATTCACAATATTATTGGTGAAAATAATTCCTTCAATCCGTTTTCCTTTGACGTCGCTTTTGAGGATAGGAATGTACGGAGCATCGACACACCCAACGGGAGGATCTTCGCACCTGTTCCGCAGGTTCCAACCGCTGCTGCACTTGAACACTTCGAGGCGATAGCCCTCGCTTCGACTGTACCTGCAGTCGAAGACATGATAGAAGCAGAGTTTTTCCATTTGATGAATCGCGACGACGTCTACCCTGGTGTGACCCCAACAGCCTCGCGCAACCAAACACCTCTTGAAGATTTTTCCGACCCATCGCCTCCCTCTGACGATAGCTATCAGGTTCCCCAGCCAAGAGCTCCCTCCCCTGCCCCCAGAATCATTCCCCATATCATCGGCGAGGATGACCCATTCAATGCGTTTGCATATAGCCCTGTGATTCGTGAGGATCAAACTCCACGGAGCATCGATACACCCAATGGGAGGATCTTTGCACCTGTTCCGCGAGTTCCAACCGCTGCGGCGCTCGAAAACTTGGAGGCCATGGCCCTCTCGGCCACATTACCTGTGGGCAAAGGCGCGATCGAGAAAGAGCCCTCGATGTCTACCAGCCAAAAAGCAGTGCCCTCCGCCCGCAGTACCTATTCTCATATCATTGGCGAGGATGACCCATGCAATCCGTTTTCATACAAGTGATCTCGCCCTTGAGAATGATCATGCGCCGAGCATGAGAGGCAGAACATGTTGATGTACTGTCTCAGATAGAGCAGCTTTGGATGTCGGACAGATTAGAATTTTCATCTAGTTGCGTGCTTGCATCCGAGATCAGGTATACGAGACATGTGTTCCGATATCGTCCCAGTCATCCAGCCCCAAGCAGACGACAGCTCTTCCACCTTCACATTCACTCCGAGGATTTTTTATAAACGCCTTTCTCGTGACCTGGCACAGGCGGGAAGTTAAGATAAGACATCTGAGTCGCTGTATATACGTTCGGTTTTCTCTTGTACTTGTATCTCGAGATTTGCCTATAATTCTTTGCTATCAACAATCTCTGAAGAAACACAATGAAAGAGCACACTGACAGAAAAGGCGGCTGAGTTAATGTATTGAAGGGGGGCTGTGAGTGGGTCAATATCTACAAGTTCGCAGCTAAATTTGCGAAGCATGGTAACTCAAGGAGCATTATGGAGATAAGATTAGATCTTGATCGTTAATTCGCTGCTTTGGGAACAAAAGAACTGCTTTATGCTATGCCCATACAATAGTATATTCAGACAAGATATGGATTTAGCTTACCTTAGCCGATATCCCGATATCCACGCCCAGTCAAAAGCGGTTCAAGTGGCAGAGAGTCGGATCAATCAAGACCCATAGAAATTTATACAAGCATTATGAAAATAGGACTGAATCTTGATCGTCAATTCGCTCCTTTGGGAACAAAAGAACTACTTTATGCTATGCCCATACAATAACGCGATACGTGCTACGTGCTAGGAGATATCCATTCACTACATATTACATATTTGAGACAGAAGAACAAATCGGAATTATCCTCCTTCCAAGGTGGACACCCCTCAGGATGCAAACTTGGGACCTAAAGTTTGGATGAAATGATCAAAAGTCTGTTTTGTCAATCTCTGTTCTTGCCACGGTCTCTGATGCCATGATATTGAAAGATGCTGCCATCAAACTCTGATGTAAAAGGACGTCGGTTGGTGAGTTGGGAGGAGTACGGGCGTCGTCGCCGAAGGGAGGAGTTGGTTGTTGATAGTGGGGAGTGAGGCTAAGGTTTTTCGCGGAGGAGCTGAGAATCTTGTCATACGTGATATTGTCAAGGACAAGATCGGCGATTGATGTCGTTGGATGGGTAGGGGAATAACACTGGTGGTTAGACGGTTTTGCGGGTGTCGGTTTGTCTGGTTTCGTTGGAGGTGCTTGTAATGCAGAATAGGCTTCTGCGTTCATGGCTGTATCGCTCCGAGTCTCAGTCGTCGTAGACGGAGAGCTTTGTTGAACAAAAGAGACAGACGGATACATTCGCGGTACTGCAAGCGGACATCTGTATCTTGCAAAGGTGGACACAAACTAACAGTATGTACTCACCGTATTCTGCAAGATGCAATAGGAGATGGGAGGAGAGTTAATAATTAATCCTCACCTTATTTGAACACAAAAAAACAAGGCTGTGTAAATGATGATAACTTAACTTCTTGATCAAGTCTTATCAACTTGTGAAGGGAAGCACGAGAACAAAGCAGAACATCCGACAGTCCGACAGGCGAATTCTACCGCCAAGTCGTGGTCAGAGTCAATAATCTTGCTTGAGAGCGTACACGGCAGTTCAAACCTCAAATTCTTGGACTTTCAGAGAATCTGCTACTTATCGGATAGTATAATGCCCCAGAACCAGCGAGAAAGCAGAGATTCCAGCACTTGTCAGGCCCTTCACGGCTCGGATCATCATTTATGGGGACAGTGACACCTACTCCATTCGGGGACAGTAGACAATTGGGTTGTTGGAGGACGTGCCGTCGGAGATCTCCGGTGCCACATACAAAAATCATTAAATACGACAGTATTAACCACTACGCTACAAAGCAAGCGATCACAGTATGGGGAGGCAAACTTTCCTCGGTAAATATCTCCGAAACTCTAAAGCTTAAGCCTATCCCAACTTAGCCAAAAACCTTAACAAAACCAATGGAACCTGCAACAAACGCCGAGAACCTTCTCCAATAGCACGTGCTTCCAATAACCTGCTGCTCGTTTGGACTTGCCAGTTTGCTCCAAGCTTCACAGATCGCTTCGCTTGCCGAACTATTATTGAATTATCTCGGAAAGCACTTATGAGTTTGTCCGAACTCAGAGCGTATGTGCTCCGCAGCCAGATGCCATTTGTATGTGTGTTCTCATCTGATAAGTTTTTGTTACGCTCCTCAGCGACCGAATCCAAATTCTTATTTTATCGTAATTCGCTGGGGCCAAATTTCTCCAATGGTTACACTCGAGTTTCGTAAGAATTCTAATACAAGAAAATACATGGACCGCCGCACCCTCTAATCTAGTGTTCATCAAGAAATGCCGAACTTTCAGAATATGCTAGACGGATAGTTTTCGGTACATACACCAACGAACGTGTATGTCGTCTGACGCCTCTCAGGACATTATGTCTTGATATCCAAGTATAGCTTGATGGTGAAAATTTCTTTCTCGCTCGGGAGTCGGATTGCGGAGCGACTGCTAGGCGTCTGTATACAAAGTTCAACCGGACTTTTCCCACTCACCACATATAAAATGGACTTTTAGCTTCAGGTGTCGTCTCAACAATCTCGAGAACTTGGACTAGACGCCTTAGTAAAATGTTCCCCAAAGTCGTTCTTACTGCACTCTCGTTCGTCGCCATCGTCGGGGCTCAGCAGGTTGGCACCAACACTGCTGAGACTCATCCAACGCTCTCATGGCAGAAATGCACAGCTGGCGGCAGCTGCACTACCACCTCCGGTTCTGTCGTAATCGATGCCAACTGGCGTTGGGTACATAATGTTGGTGGTTTCACAAACTGCTACACTGGAAATACATGGGACGCTACGTTGTGCCCAGATGACGTGACCTGTGCTGCTAATTGCGCCTTGGACGGCGCCGACTACCCTGGCACCTATGGCGTCACCACTAGCGGTAACTCCCTCAGACTGAACTTCATCACCAATGGTGCTCAAAAGAATATCGGCTCGCGTCTCTATCTCATGGCTAGCGACACCCAGTACCAGTTATTTAAGCTACTGAACCAAGAGTTCACCTTCGACGTTGACGTTTCCCAGCTCCCATGTGGTCTCAATGGTGCTCTTTACTTCTCCGAGATGGATGCCGACGGTGGTATGGCTAAATATCCCAATAACAAGGCTGGAGCGAAATATGGGACAGGTTACTGTGATTCTCAGTGCCCCAGAGACCTTAAGTTTATTGCCGGACAGGTGAGTTCTTATTAACTCTTCCAAGTATGTTATTTCTAACAATTATCATCCTCGCAGGCCAACGTTGAAGGTTGGACACCTTCCTCCAACGATGTCAACACCGGTCTTGGCAATCACGGTGCATGCTGCAACGAAATGGACATCTGGGAGGCCAACTCCATATCCTCTGCATATACCCCTCATCCTTGCACACAGACAGGTCTCGTTGCTTGCACAACGGAGTCCTGCGGAGGCACCTATACCCCAGACAACCGCTACGGCTCTATCTGCGATCCTGACGGGTGTGACTTCAACTCTTACCGCATGGGCAACAAGACTTTCTACGGCCCGGGAATGACCGTTGACACCTCTCGCCCATTCACAGTCGTCACTCAATTCATCACTAACGATGGCACTTCTTCCGGAACCCTCAGCGAAATTCGCCGTCTCTACGTTCAGAATGGTGTTGTCATCCAGAACTCCAACACCAACATCTCGGGTATGCCGTCTTCCAATTCCATCACTTCCGCATTCTGCGATGCGCAGAAGACTGCCTTTGGAGACCAAAACGATTTTAGCCGGAAGGGAGGTATGGGAGGTATGGGCGCCGCAGCTCGCAATGGCATGGTTCTGGTCATGAGTCTCTGGGACGATCACGCAGCCAACATGCTCTGGCTCGACAGCGTCTATCCTGTCGATGGAGACCCAAACAAGCCAGGTGTCGCACGTGGAAGTTGCCCCACCACTTCGGGTGCTCCCCCCGACGTCGAAAACCAGGATGCCTCTGCCTACGTTACTTATTCTAACATCAAGTTCGGAGATATCGGTTCCACTTACTCTCATTGAGTCCGCCAAAATTGTTCAATAGTGAGTTGAATTTTCGCATTTTGATGGATCATAATGACGCCTCATAGAATTGACAAGCAGTAGCTTCTTCTGTCTTGTTTGTACACACTTATATATATATATGCTGATCTGTATATCAACTCCTTGTACAGCATGAATTACTTTCTTCGTTTGCAGACGTAACTGAGTCTCTCGTTATAAGGTGACGATCAAATTTGCCAACCATGACTGTCAACATGTTCGAAGCAATTTCTTTTAGGATTGAAAAGGTCATACGATTGATAAGATTCAAGCGATGACCATTTACAGCTACACCCGCCTGAATTCAATTGAGAGGTTGAGATTTTCCCATTTGATAGATCAACCATTAGTTCTAATTAGATGGCCAATCTCTCTCTCGACCAAGAACCGTTTGAGTCTCGATTCGCATTCATATAGTGACGAGTTGTAGCTACACATACAATATTGAAGAACAAGGAGAATTGGGAAGGTGATCGCTGCTAATTCAGACATGATGAGACTGATATGTAGTGGAAGAAATTGGCTACCGATTATTGAATGGATGTCTGCCACTACACTCACTCTATCAAGTCCTCGAGATCAGATACACTGTGAGTAGTACGAGTTCAAGACGGTGCAAGTTGTTCCACTCGCGCAAACCGTCGGTCCGGTCCATCC
>JABFYK010058508.1:0-14553 GCA_018849495.1 Termitomyces sp. T123_Mx157 | reverse complement strand
ATTGAGGGAAAGAGAAAGAGGCAATGAGTATACAGTTATGCTGAAGACTGTTAGAGCACACACAAGAGACTCAGAATGAAGGCATTTGGTTGGGGAAGTCTTTGGGGAGAGTGGGCCTAGAAGGATCTGTACAAGCAAACAGTAGGCCAGTAGGCATTGGCAGCAATGGTGCATGCAAACATATCTGAATGATCTATATGGCAGCAAGTAGATTGTCTTGGTGGCAAACAACTGTATAAGTATTGGTCATACCTAGATGGCAATAAGTATATTGAGAAAATGACTCGGCATGACCACTTATGGGGGTAAACAGTTGAGAAAAAAATACATGACTATGTAGAACCTGCATATATGAACATAGACCTGCTGAGAATAGCAGAAACTGAAGAATTTCTCCTGAGTGCCACAAGCATGAGGTCACTCGGCGACGAGACCTTCCTCTTATGTAAGAGGGTCGAAGGAATGAGTGGACACCGAGTCGTCCCAAGTCGAGGACATCGGCCCGCTTAACGAAATGACCTCGGTCCGGTCTGCAATTCGACGTACGTTAATGAGTACTTTAGTCTTGAAACAGAAGTCCCTCGTTCAGGCAATCCACCACTGGCTGACCCATGCCAAACTGGACATCACTCTTCCCATTACCATCGCCCATCTAAGATAGCAAATACACATAGTATGGAGGATCTATTTTTACCAGGATTGGATGGGTTCGCGGCACAGAAAAGGGCGTGGAGCGAGTGTTGGGTTGAACCTTCTACCATTCCACCCACATACAGCTGCTCTATCAGTAGGCCAATCGTGTTTCTATTTCTTGTAGAAGTTGAGGTGCGCGAGTGATCTCTAAATGGGACGCATATAATGGGAACATTGTCCAATCCTTGAGTCATCTCTCGCGAATTCAGTAGCTTTGCGTCACTGTGCCATTTGGCAGATCAGGACGAAGACGAAGTTTAAACTTATTAATTTATCATGACCTGCACAGTAGTTCTCTGCTTGCGGCGGCATAATCTGTCATACTTTCATCTTCTCTAAGTCTTGGAAACGTCCTACATCTCCTGACAAGCCGATCCCGAACATTCGTTCCTGTTATATTTGGTGATGAATGGTCACATAGTTAGGAATAGAGGGATCATGTGTGAATGGCGGCACCGTCTAGTCGGGAAGAAAATGTAGACGATTTCCGAGTTTGACTGACCAAATACCGGAAATGGTTAGTTGTGGAAAATAAGGTTCTAAGCCTTCGGAGATTGCCGAGCGTCTTGGGCCCCACGTGCAGTGTACCCTTGATGGTGGGCTACCATTGTACCCGCCACTTTGTAGATGTGATAGGTGCGGCGGTTCGAAATGAGTTATTCATCACTTTTTTGATCTATTTCATAGTTGTTTACGACGGGATTAGGAGATGGACTGCAGAGTATCGAATGGTACGCTTTATCATTTTTATCGTGCTGTTCGATGACCGCTAACGTTTCTCCTTCCCGACAGAACTTGTTCTGTAGCATCCATTATAGATTGCTTGTCTTTCCGAGATGCAGTAAAATCTAAGCGGCTGCGCAAGATCTTACCTAGTAGGACAGACACTGTCAAACCCCTGCTTCCAACCCGAAGGATGCTTCCTTAAACCAGCTCGAAAAGAGTGCGTCTCATTCAAAACCGATTCCTCGTCGTTTCTGTAATTAACACCGCAACACAGGTGAATCCACAAAATTGCCCTCTAACTCTTGACATGTCTGGTCTATCCTTGTCGCTGAGCTACATCGTTGAAAAAATTGTTTCATCTACCGTGCCTGTGCATGACGCACCCTGTTCCTAGTGTACGTCACGAAGGTATGTGGAGTTATGTCCTATCTTAGTGTATTTAGATCACTGATATATCGTCCAGGCGATATCATCATGGGGAGCAGGATTCGAAGCCTGTATGGTGCGTTTCTGTCTCGGTGTTTGGCGAACTCCCAGTGAATTTTTGATTAGGGTGTTGGAATCTGTCTCTTCACTACCCTCTTTATCTCCAGTAAAACCATATTCGGTGGTATGCTTCGACAACACGTATTGTGACGTGCTCCCTGCCGTTTTCTCTTCTAGTCGATGTTTGTTAGCGCTGACTATTGTGAATATGCAAGGTATGTACTACGTTTCCGCCTTCTGACTTGCTTATCAATCAACCAGCTCGAGTAGCGTAGTTCTTTATCAGTTTGCACTGACACGCATATCCGTAACTCTGAAAGTATAACGTTTATAGGCAAGAATGGTAGGTACTTCGTGGCGCGCCGGAACCGCTATTTCTCAGTCACTGACCATATCGTAGGTGTTGAAGGACAAGTATATCGAAGCGCCGTCTCCATATGCACGACTGCTCCGCGTGAACACATCAATTGGGGCATGTGTTTGTGTTTGTGTGACAAACAAGCTTCCGCTCACGTTGAATTTTCGGCCCGAATCAATTTTTCGGCCCAAATCCGAGCAAAGAGGCGGCCAACGAGTACGACGGCGAGCGATATCCCTCAAGCTTTCTAACTTATTCTCCTTTCGTAAACGCCTCAGCTACCTGCTTCATGACATGCCCCGAAACCTCCACAACGGCGCACCGTCTCGACCACGCGCTAGGATCACCCAGAAGACCCGACTCAGGATCGTTCAAGGCGACGACCACGAGGCCGATGTACTGCTTATTCCGGACGAGGATGAAGAGAAAAACCGCCTCACAAACCTTGTCGCCGGTGTCGACGCCGAGGACGCCAATGTAAGCCCTCTGCTGCCACTTTTGTCACCACCTTGGGACCTCCTTTTTGGTGGCTGTGCGACCCGCGGTTTGCTGACAAATGTGCTTTCCAAATTAGGAACATCACTTGCAGGCTGTTCTATCTGCGCACTCACATCACACGCCTGCCCCGTCACGATCGACGCGTGGTGCGGCTGGTGACAAGTCGCGCCACAATGCGCCATCAGCCGCGTATATCCCTACACCGGATTCCACCGGTGTTGTGGAAAATTACAAGGACCTCTACCCCCCTGCTCGGTGGAAAGACCCTACGTCATACATTGCCTCATCTACTACTGCTGAGGAGGCATGTAGTGCCCTTGCAGAAGGTTTCACGTACTACATGGATGAACGGGACAAGGAATGGCTCGATAAGAACAACGAGGAGGCCCGTGGTGAGGGTACCAGCGCACAGGGCAGCGTGTCCTCAACCACGCGCACTTCTGCACGGAGTGCCAAGGGCAAGGGTAAGGAGCCTGAAGTGTCACAAGCTCTCACCATTACAGAGGATGAATTCGAGCTTGTAATGGGTTTGTATGAGAAGGTGACACATGAAAAAACCGAGTACCTTCATCATGTCTGTACTTCTTTTTGCGATTCTCAGACAATGGTTCTCTGACACATTTTCAGGGTCTTGAGCATGGGATGACTTTCCCCTCGTTCCAGGAGTATCAAGAAACGTTCTCCACTCCTCTACCTGCTCCTACTTTCGCATCCTTTTCTGTGCCTTCATGGATTCCACCAACACAGAGTCTTCTTCGAATAGCACGTGTTGTCTATCCATATTGGAAAGAGAGACGATTAGAGCGTGGAGGACACCGTATCATACCTACTCTCAACGTGAGTGATTTCCCCGGCTATTCTTTACTTTCGTTCACCTTTTCTTGAATCTACAGTTTGACGAAACCGACACACTAAATGAATCATATATATGTTTTCGTCGACGCGAGATCAAAGCTGTTCGCAAGACTCGTGCGCAACAAGCGCCTGCATCGGACAAGCTTATCCGTCTACAATCTGAACTGACTTACCCTCTAGAGCTCGCAAAGTCTTTGCTAGAGCGAGAGACGCGCAAGAAAGAGGCAGCGCAAAGTTCGCAACAAGTGTGGGATAAGCGTATGGGCCTTGTCGATCTCAAACGAAAATATCCCTCCCTGGAAGACCGGGGCGACGAGGAACTCCTTGTCGATAAGGAAAAGCTGAAGAAGACAGAGACTGGGTATGTCGGAAAATCTAATGCATGTTCTGTGATACTGATCGTAAATGTACAGACGCCCTACAAAGGTCAAACCGGAGCCCGGAACGCCCCTTCGTGTTGTGGAGGTTGCCATCCGTCCTTCCGAGCGAACTTCCCTCATTAATGAAGCTGTTGAGACCACTCTCAACCGGCAGAAAGAAAGGGATCATCATTGGGAGGATCAAGCCGACGTAAGCATACACTTCACGGTCATTGAGTGTGCCTGACTTTGCCGTAGAACCCCTACCAGACCCCGCTCGTTCCGATGACCAACCGCCTTTTCAAATATATTCCTGTTAATTTCCAGCCCTCCGAAACAGATGGTAGACCCATTCTCGAAGGCAGACGACAGCCTCGTGCGGTTCGCACTCGCGTCGGTCGTGGTGGTAGGATGATAGTCGACAGGCGAGACGCCGCACCGCGCTCCATCATCCCTAGCGGTCGTTCCTCGCTTTTTGGAAAGGACAGCGAAGACGTGGAGATGGCTGATTCGGAGGAGGCAGAGAACCAGAGCAGAGCAGCTGCAAGGTGGCGTTTCGACAACGACGACGAACCAGCGACCGGTCCCGATGGATCAGATGAACAGAACAGAGTGCTTGTAGATGACTATTCGCCACGATACATGTCGCAGATGATGACATTCTTTGGAGAAATGGATCAACAGAGTCTGGTTACAGATCCCTCGATCCAAGTCGTCGTTGACGGCCACCAGCGCATGGTCCTCCCGTTCAGGCTTGGCATGAATCCAAACCACCAGGTTCGCCGTCCTCAACGACCTATCCCGCCCAAAGGGTTCCCTCAGCCTCTCGCGAAACCGTCCACACCTAGCGGCACGGCAGTCTCTGTGCAACAACAGATAAAGATGCCACCGCCAGCTGGCGTGCCGCAGATGCGCATATCATCAAATGGAGGTATGCGTCCGCTGCCCGCAGTGGCACAGAGTGTGCAAAATACTCCGATTCCGATCATATCACAAACTTCCGCTCCAACGACCGTGGTTACCTCCGTCCCTCATCCTGTCACCGCGAATGGGTTCGGTCGTGCAGCAATGACAATGCCACACGTTGGTGTTGGCGTCAACAATACTGCCGCCCCAACTTCCTCTCCCGACGTCGCTGTCGCTGTACCTCTATCGCAGCCTCTCACCAACGGTGTGGCGCAGTGTCCAGGTGACCCAAGTCAGACGAATGAGCTCAAAGCCTCTACTCACTCCTCCCCTACATCCAATCATAATTCTTCCGCCAATGGGACGACGGTGCAGCAACCCCAACAGCATCTGGGGATGGTTACTCCGAATGGATTTCACCTGAACCCTTTAACGGTGGCACTTGCCAACAGCGCTCAGTATCATCAGCCTGGCGGTGGTGGGCTAAGTGCGCTGCAAGTGAGGGATCTCAAGAACCCGTTCGCAAACATAGGAACGCCAACGACGTATTTACAGGTGCAGGTGCCTGGTCCCGGACCACGAAGCTCGGTCTTTAGTAGTTGATGATGGTGAACATTATAATGAACGTGGCGTGGGGCGTCGCGTGTAGTCACATACTTACGATATGTTTGTTAGTTTATGAAACTTTCGGTAAAACTCAACTCAACTTCTGTTATATAGTTTATGTACATCATCATGATTTCTTTGTTAGTGTTCTGTTGTCCGAACGGTTGCAACAGTATGTATTTTATGGCCACTGAGGCTTAAAGCTTGAAGCTTGAAGCGTGAACTTGACGTGGGAATATATAGGTTGCGCGGTATATGGTAGTGTCTGTTCTCCTTTCTCCTTTCTCTTTTCTCATTCCGCACTGGTGTGTTTATCATCATCGCGACCTTATGTTCATTAGTTTGACAAATACAGTCTTCACCAAGCAAAACTACTTCACAATCAGAACTACCCTTTGCTCGAGTCAAAGCACTATGTCGTCATTGCGAATAAGGTTCGAACTCTCGGAATCAAATTCTTTGTAAGCATGTCGATCGCGTCTGTCGCGTAATATCAATGTCGCGTCGTTGCCTCGTAGAAGTCTCACGTCGTTGTATATCGCATCGTAGTGAGGATTATAAGCAGCATGATTGACAGGTGAGAACACACCTTTTATGATCTCATTACTGGAACAGTAACGAGTCGTATAGAAAGAATAGGCTTGCTAAGCGGCGAGCGAGAAGCGTCCATTGAACAATATGGTGACGAACTAAGCTGGCCTCTTGACGAATCTCTCTCTGCCATGTAAGGTGGATAACACGCCCTTTGTGACTTATATTGATTCAACTGGAAGGACGTTGAAGTGCCTGTGTCAGCACACGATGCCTCAATTGGTGAACCAAAAACCATGAGATTCGTTCCCGTCTGGCAAACATACGTTCGTCGAGATTTCTGGTAGACAGTATTCCCACTGTTCATCATCCGCCACTCACATTGCAACTAGAGCACCCGTTGGTGAGAGAAGCTTTGCACTTTGAGCGTGTGTATGCATGCTAAACTTGTTCTATACAGGAAAGGTGCAAAAATCCCTGGCAGGACCGTGACCGTCCCAATGTGCTTCTTGAGCTTGAAACATCTGTGCATGGAGTTCGATCAGCGAAATAGCGCGGTGTTGAGTTCTCCCGCCGCCGAGACTTGTAGTTTTGTGGGTGTCTGGCCAGATTGTTGAGGAGGGCCAACTTGACTTCACGTACAATTTAATATATGATTAGTATATGAGTTATATAGTTTATCATGATCAGCCTCTTGGTAAAACTCAAATTATTTAATTTCTGCCATAGTAAGTTATGTAAGCACTTTCAAGTACATCATGGGGATTCCTTTTTCGAAGTTCCGTCGTCGAACGACTGCAACAGTATCTTTACCAAATCTCCATTGGCACCAGCTTAAACCAAGATCGTTTAGTGGCCATGGCAGATCAAAATCGATATAAGTGGACTCTGCCTTTTCTCGCTTTGATGATCCAGAGGCAAATGTTCTCAATTGCAACGTCTGGCTGAAAATTCTCCGGCTTTGACCAAAAATCTCGAGCTAGCAGCTGATCGTTGGTCTTGGTAGTATCTGCCGCTTTGATTCGCTCGGACCAAACGTCATAAGCTTCATACGTCAACCCAACTTCTCCAGGTCAAAGCTCTCTCGCTCGAGAGGTTCAAATGGCTGTACAATGCTCGTTGTCTAGTCCGCATAAACCGACGATCCACTACTCATGACGTCCCACAAGCTCAGAGACTGCGAAAATCCCTGGGCCAACTTCGAGGCCCAACATGCCTTGCGATCACAGCGCCTTAACACCATACCGAAGGGATGGTGTCCTGGTCATTGGTATTACTCCCGACTTGCACTCTTGTTATCCCTTCTGTACCGTGAAATTGCACGGCAGGAGCTTGCGTGCTACCAATATAGGGAACTTCTTGATTCTCTCGAACGCTGCAAGACACGAACGAGTGCGAAGAGTATCTGTATCTCACGCCTTGATAGATTTTTAGAGAACGTGGAACGATTTCGTTCAAATCCCTCCTTGCGTCTCGTCCCAGATCCTGGTCTCTATTCCGATATTACTTGCTCTCTTGAGAGATTTTTCGATGACCTGGATGGATTGGAGGAACAGACACGTAAACGTGGTGGTCTCGTTATAGAGGATTGTCCAAAAAAGCTATTATGGTGGGTGAAGTGGAAAATACCCGTAATAGATCATTTTTATTAACAGTATGCTGGTCGACCGTCTCTGTAGCTTTGTCAAAGAACTTCCTGGAGCACCAACCAAATTTCCTAGGTACACAGCTCTCCTTTTTCAAGCATCGAAACTTCTGCTGACGTGCCTTTGCTTTCATACAGAGATCTTCTTCGTAAAATGAAGATCATGATACACATAGCAGACATCTGCTACTCAGAACTTACCTCGGCTCTGCGCCCGACGCTTCCTAAGGAAGAAATCTTGCTTCTCGCGGAACTGCGTTATGCTGACTACCAATACCGGTCGGAAAGAATCCTCGCTCGTCGTGAGTCTCACTTTTTTTTGTCTTATGTATAAATTTATGATGACGATAACCCCAGATCACGGTGGCTTGTGGCCGGAAGAAGGAATCACAGTGTCTGCAAGACGTCGCACTGACGTCGATTTTTTCTTCAGGGATCCAGAGGATATGATGGTCGGTATTCAACACATCCTCTCGACGGACTCAGCTGGAATCGGTTGCGATCCAGGAGCAAGATCTCTATTTGTTTCGAAGGACTCCGATCTCTGACACGTTCTCAATCGTACTTCACCTATGTTCTATGTTCCATGTTCTATGCTCCATGTATTTCTATGTATTATGAACCACATGCTATCGATCAATCTTTGTCTTCAGGCGGGAATATTTCTGAGAAGTATGTTTTGGAGAGTGTTGCGTACAATGGTGATACGAGCATTCATGTCAAGAAGTCACGATCGAACGAGTAAAAATTTTTATTCAACTTCAGTGATGGGTGCGATCAAGTGCATAACAGAAGAAGTAGGGATAAGCCAACTACGGCCACTCAACTTGCTTCTGGATTGCGGACAACACCATCGTCCATTGACAAGGATTGGCTCCTGTGCTTAAACTGTCCGAACTCAAAACTCCCAGGTGGCGACCCGTTTAATTCAATGTCACTAACGTTCACAGGACACGTCTTAACCTTTCAACCTTTTTTCCAACGAAATTGAGGACATTTCCACCGGCTTAACGTGTGCAGCTGGCTTCGAACGTGATATTCGGAGAATACTATAGTGTGTAGAAGTTGTATCCAGATGAGCCTCTTGAGAATCTAGAAAGACGATAGAGAGTATCCTTTGGAAATTTCGGATCCATAATCCAAGAATTGTTCAATCAACTCGCTCGTCCAAGCACCAACGAACGCAACACCCGTGCCATGCCTGTCATTATTCGTTTGCTACAGGTGCTCAATGGACGAAGACCAAAGCATAGATTGAGGACCTTGGCGCGCACTTCGCATAGATATTGGCATGTACTCAGAGACTTGTAGGTCATAGGAAGGATACAGGCCATTGAGATAGATTATTGCAAGAATCAGCTGTGGGTGTTGTCCTGTTCGGGTGCAATGTGCGCTTTAGAATTCTAGGGGCTGTCAGAAACGACTGAAAAATGACCTGCGTTACGTCATGCACGTGGCCGTGACCAACGCGCGTTGTGACTTTGGCCAAACGAACGTACAAGTCAACTTTGAAGTTAAATTCTACGCTTGCGATGATTTCATCATAACACAGAACGAACGAGTATTTGAATTGCAAATTCTTTATCGTACAAAATTTGGGCTAAGAGCGACTTGAGTATTTACATGCAGACCTGTAGGCCTTCGTTTCGGCGCCGTCAAAGACTACCTTTAAATTTTAAAGCTTAGGCTGATAAAACCCGTTCCTATCCCACTTCCCCGCCTCCTGACCCTCCCTAACTCTCCCGAGCCTCTCCGCTGTGAGCCCTGCAACCCTAATGAACAAAGTCCCATCGAGCTTCTCCGCGCCCTCGAGCTCTGTTCCGACAAAATCCTTCTGCCCCATCTGCCTGGTACCATATAAAGTGGCATAATGTGCCAAAGCTCTCTGAAGCTTCGGCAGGTGGTCGTCCGGATGCACGACGCTCGTTTGGATGATGGGCAGCCAAGCATTGGGCGTGACGACCTTGGTCTGATCTGTAAGCTGTAGAGCGTCTTTATTGGGGGAGGGAATGACACCGGAGGGGAGAGGGTGGGAGGTGGTGGAGGCGTAGAATTCGACAATGTTGATAGCGGGGCGGCCACGGCTTATCCACCAGCCGAGGGAGACGAGGAGGTACCCCCGGAAGAGATGCTCAATGGACGAGGGCTTCAGGTATGCCGCGTACGAGGGAAGGAAGATCGACGATGTCACCAAGTGCATACTAGAGTACGCTTCAGGATCATACTACGAAGGAAATTGTGAGAAGAAAGACGTACTGAAAGAAGTCAGCATTGAAGGGCTTATCCTTCGACCAGCCCCCGATACCATAGAGAATGGAGTTCAACCAGCTGAGCTGTTGTAATTTGTTTTCTATGTCAGCAGGATTTGTCCCGTCGACGCGCCAGTCGGACATGTGCTCAATCATTTTCGACGCATAATTTTCCATTGTGAAGATAAACATTCCTGACCCTGTATCTTGCACTTTTCCGAGTTCTGGATCCTTGAGAATGCGAGCCACGACGGTAAAGACATGGGTGCCACTAGCATGATCACTGGCCGACTTGGTATCTGGGGACGAGATAAGAAGCGACTTGAAGCGAGAAAAAGTGTCCTCCGCAATCGCCTTTGCACCGCCAGAATAGTCGAAGAAATTGTCAGGAATCCGATAAGCTGAGTCATCGGAATGAACGGCAGCTTCAGCGAGGCCTAAGACCATTCCGTAAAATGATGTCATCGTTTCGTCATAGAGATCTGACCTTCAATGACCATGCCTGGAAGATTGAATTCGAGGCCATATCCAAGGTGAATCATGGGATGAAGGAGTCCTCCGAGGAAACGGCTAAACATAGCGGGCTTTTTCTTTGTAGAGGGGTCAATATTGACGTCCTTAGCAAAGATGTATTGCTCCACAGCGGCGGCAACGCCCTGCTGACGGACGATATCAGTGAAGAAGGCTAGATAGGCCCCGTAGAATCTATTAGGACAATGTACCTGTCACGCGTTGCAATAAGAGATATGTGAAGACGCACTGTCGATCTCCCAAATGATCTTTGAAATTCTTCTCCGTGATCTTCTCAGGCGATTCGAATGCAGGGCGTTGATAGCTACTATCAGCTTCGTAACCTGCCTTGATCAAATCACCTGCAGCACCGAGGGCCCAGTACGCGATGGCTCGGTGTGCAATGTGGCTTACCACAGTCAGTCTGTTATCATATGACTCACAACTAGACACACTTGTGAAATCCACTATCATTGAAGAAAATGTTCCACTTGACGTGGTTGTCCTTCAAGACGGCTTGCAGTGCCGCAGTCGATTCAGTGCCGATTCCTGGCCAATGTTTGGGAATGAGAGGCGAAGGCGGAGACGATGGAATGGGAAAGAGATCAAAAGCGCTGGGGTCGTTGGAGCTCATTGTATTCAGTATTGACGTGCGTGCGAAACAGTGGGAGCGAAGTGCAGGCTTTATATCCGGAGCTTGAGAGACCAAGCTTCGTCGCTGCTTGCTAATTAGTATGTCACGAGCCAAACTGCGCATGAGAAGTTTGTCATCACTCACTCGATTCTGATCACGGGTATTATGGCTCACGCATAGTGGACAGGGTTGGCGATTCTATCCCCCGAGAATGAGTCACGTAGGGATTAGAGTGAAGATAACGAGGCTATCAGTACTAGTGACAGTGGCTCTCCAGGAATGGCATGCGGCGTCCACGACATAGCGGTATGTTGATGAATACGTCAATATTGCTTATAAACCAGATCGAACTTACTTATGCACAGGGGTTAGAGACTGAACTGTACAACTCAGGCTTAAGCCAAAGTGATCCATCCAACCTTAATTGAAATCAAAATACAGCAATTGTTAATTTCTGCTTTGACTTCACAATCATGAAAAGGATCCGAAGGTATAAACGTAGTATGGTTCGCTAGATGCCAGAACACTCTCAGTAGCTAGCCGCCAGCCGCTTCATGAAATGACCACCGGCCTAGGTGTCATACATATCATTAGATATCCACCAGCACCAAGGACGTTGAAAAACAGAGACATACCACGATGGGCTCATATAGTTTGGGACGTTTGTCAGACCATGTACCTGGAATAGTATCAATGACGGTAGAGAAATCCTTCCAGCAGTGAGCTAAAGCGTCTGCATAACAGTTGAAGCTTACGGGGCACGCGAACTACAACAGAACAGGGTGATGAATGAAGATCGGCTAAATTCCAATGGTAACGTGCTTACGTATGGGATTGAGTATCGCTCTGGAACCACACCATTGTCATTTGTGACATTCGGTGGAGCTCGCACGCGGTGAATTGTGCTGCGTATGGTATCGTTCGACCCTTTTCAAAGCGAGTTGATTGAGTGAAAGAGTGATGTAGCATCAATAGGTACACACATCGCATGAGAAGATCTCCAGCGTTCACGACAATGGATCCCGGAACAGGCGGTACAGGCTGGGATTGATGAGTGTACATGTAGGTGGGCAGGCGAGAGGCGAACACGCACCAGGAACGAACCGGGACTACTGGGATCTTCGACTTCGAGACCACCCACATCATCTTGAAAGACGATCTATGCCCCAAGTATGACTGTGCTGAGAAAAGTGAATCCAACGAATGAAACAAACGGTGATCGACCCATAGTCAGAATGACCGTCAATGCGAGTGATTCGATTCATCTCCAAAGCTTCCGACGGGACGCTGAAAATTTGGTCAATATCTCATCTTGCAGATCGAATGAAACCAAGTGCCGGTGTACCTTGGATAACGAAGGAGGCGAAGCTGATTGTCTGGCTTCGTGTGATACTGTACGAGATGGTCTTCGGGAACATCAAGGGCAATAGCGAGCGCTCTCAGAATGGCCTTCTGGAGCTCAAAGGCTTTCTACATGGAAAGACGGAAATGAGTTTGTAGTTCATAAAAGGCATGGGAATTCACCCAGAAGAAGTCCAGACAAGCTTTCTTGAAGCCTGGAAGGACATTTTCAGGTAACCAGATATTTGGAATTATCTCGTCTTCCTCGCGACCACATTCAAAACTTTCCTTCACATCTTGAAGGTGTGCGCGATTCTTGGCCAGACCTTTCGCGTCATCAAGGTTTTGCACAACCTTCTCCATGCCAAGTGGTGAATATCCTGATCAGGATCGATCACTTAGACCATTGTGCAGGAACAGAGTAAATGTGAGGAACCTCGATGATGAGTTCCGGATGGTGGATGTGGCGCTAACATCTTTTCTTCGAGAGAAAGAGAGAAGAACTTCTTCGACTGATGATGATCTGAGTGAAATTTGATCACATAAATCGATGTTACCCACCCAGTCAAACATGTTATCAATTTCAGACTGAGGGAATCCATGATTGATGAGATATACAAAGCCGGTCTCCTGGAAAGACTTCAAAATCGCATTTGCCGCGGTGTTCTTGTCCACACCACTAAGAAAAGACGCGAAATCAACGACTTCAACAGCACTTCTCGACATATCGCTCAAATACTGATGGTTTCAGGATACTGTGAAGATTTGAGTGTTTTGAATGCTTGCAGATGGTTGTAAGTGAGCCTGAGTGAGGCTGACGTGGGAAAAACTCGAGCTTGGACATATCGAGGAACTCTAGATGGCTCCTGATATACATCTGCTGATACTGAAGTGTGGAGCATATAGTAAGCTTTTGATGAACCCAGACCCTAGCTCAAGAGCTGACATCGTCTTAACAAGGCTCAGCAAGCGGGACCAAGTTTGACCTGCCAAAGCTAATTCCTCCAGAAGACTGGCTGTATTCAAGTTCCGTAAGAGACTCCTCTTCCAATTCAGCGAATGTGAAGCACATCGTCTACTCATAAGAGACGTCACGAGGCAGGCCAGCGCGTAAGATTTATGTGAGTAAATCTTAGCAGGATGCACTGACAACTTGGTAAAAATTGTCGATGGGTCCGGATCTTATCGGTTATCGATTATCTTGGACCCGGTCCGAGCCAGTACTTTTAATATGTACTGCCTCTCGCCAGCTTGACGATCCATAATCTTCCTGTGATCTCTGCGGGTGTGAAATTCATTCTTGAATAGCACCCACTAAACTTTCCAAGTAATCGATGATGGGGAACCTTGTGATCGTTGTGAAATTACAAAACACTCTCCTAGTCTTATAAATACTGGTGCCGTCTTCACAACGACTTGAAGGCCATCACAGTTCAAGCTAATTCAAGTTATGGAGACAATTGCACAATTCGAGTCGAGGGAAATCGCCGACACCCTCGAACCAAGTATGTACATGCCCATTCGAGTCGGTAAACTTGAAGCTCATATCGATTAGCGATCGGAGCATTCCTCCCTCTGTTAGAGGCAAATCGCACCAAGATCGAGGAGATACCGCGAGAAACTTTTCAATATGGACCTACAGACAGGCACCAGGTGTGTTCTCTATCTGACTTTCTAAATGTGTCAAGTCCACATAGTTGACATTTGCAGCTCGATGTGTACTATCCTATTACCTCTTCCACTACAAGTAAGACACAGATTCTAGTTTGGGTATATGGCGGAGGCTTCGTTTCAGGGGAGCGCCGCTTGCCTGCTCCCGCAAACCTGGGCTATGCCACTGTGGGATCATTCTTTGCTCATCGGGGATTCATAGTCATAATCCCTGATTACCGTCTGGCTCCTTCCACGATTTTCCCTGGTGCTGCGGAAGACGTTCGCGATGCCATTTCCTGGGCCATTAAGAACCCTCAGTATCTTACGACACCCACTACGCCAAGTCCTGATACCGGGAATTTCTTCTTAATGGGCCATTCTGCTGGTGCTATCCATGCCTTTGCTTCACTCTTCCTTCCTTCAACATCCGAGTCCGCCATGCGGCTCTCAAGCATCGCCGGACTTATTTTGCATGCTGGAGCTCATCTTTGGGAAAACTCCAA
>JABFYK010058507.1:1755-14577 GCA_018849495.1 Termitomyces sp. T123_Mx157 | reverse complement strand
AGGTTTCTTTTTCCATTTTTCCAAGGGAAACAGGTTTCAGTGCCAGTAGTGTTGAGAGCTCAAGAGTTTAGCCTGAGTACAGTTAACAGTTGTTGCCTCACACCTCCTGCAGAACATCACTCGACAAGATCGCTGTTCAGTGTTAAATGGTACGGTGGACTGTAACAGACACTGGGGCCACGGTCCTTTCTAGGTACGTAATCCGATAATAAAACATGCCTCATCAAAGCTCAAAAGACCATAATCAGCTTTCTATACTTTTATGTCTACTCCTTCCTTTGGTCTCTTGCCACAAAATGTCTGGCACTGTTTTGATTATCATCGAAGGCAGGAATTTCACCCATCCACAAGCTGCTCATGGCTAAAATCCATTTACAATTGGATCTAAAAGTTTCCCAAATGACACTGTTCTTGTTCTGTATCATTTCTAATACTTCTGTGAGTACTACATCACGTGGTCTAGAGGATCATACATGCAATATGAGATCCTCTCCTCCATTCTAGATAAACATGTGTTTGTGCAATTTTGAAGAAAAAAAAACTGCGTGCAAGCCTTTCAGAGAATTTGAACAGTTATTAAGGTCCAGAGAGAGAGTTTGAGAGGTCCATAGTATACTGAGTTCATGGCCATAGTAGCCCCAGTGGTTCCAGCCATTTGCAAAACGATAGGCAGGTTCAAATTTGGCCCAACTGTGATCATCACTCTTTGTACAAATATTCCTATTTTTAGCTGACCCGACTAGACAATATGGCAAACAGCATTGAAACAGGTCATCTTGAAAACCATCCTTAGAGATATGTATGTACGTGTGTGGAATCAAGTTGAGATACAGAGGGCAGCATGTTCGAAAATCAAGACGATACAGAAATAGTAATGTTTTGTGCGAACAGATCAAAGTTGGGCCAAATATTGGAATTTGGACCTGCCTATCGTTTTGCAAACGGCTGTCATGTGTAGACGTCGATAATCTACCACCTGCCTTCTCCTACGTCTTCACGTAGACCCATCAGAGACCAGCATGGAGTAACTTTTCACTCAGCCCCTGACTCGCCGGAAGTCGGCATCTGACAGCCGGTTTGCATGATATGGATTCGGGCGGGTACATAATTTACATCGATCAAGGATCAAACCCCAGAGTCCTTTACATATTTATTTCCCCAGGTTCCCCCCGGTCTTGTCTCGATACAACCATGAGCGCTGAACAAGTAACAAAGGCAACAAGTTCACTCCTGCAGACATACCTTCATAGATACCTCCGGGAGCTTGCTGCTAACCCGCTTCGCACGAAGGCGATCACGACAGGTATGGAAAGTCACCGAATCGTCCCGCCATACCAGCCACCTAAGGTAACAAACTACAGGGACGCTATGCTTCTTGCAGGAAGTTCTTGGTAGTACCATTGCAGGCGCGCATGTTAAACGGCCAGCCAAGGATGCTTCGCCCCTCTTGCACATACTCGCAGCTCTGAACATCAACTTGAAGTCGCTCAAGATGGCGATATACGGCTTCCTTGTGTCAGCCCCGATGAGCCATTATCTGACAGGGACACTTCAGAAAGCATTTGCCGGGAAAACCGGTGCTGGTGCGAGGATTGGACAGATTGTCGCCAACAGCTTGCTCATCTCGCCCATCACATCTTCTGGTAAGTCCACTTCTTCATCCGGCAGGACTGCGACCGATACCATGACTAGTCTACCTTGCATCTATGGCAATAATCAATGGCGCCAAAACGTTTGATGATGTTATCAAGACAGTCAAGGCAGGACTTTTCGCTGTGCTTCGGGTAAGGTTTCCGTCGAGCCTAGAATGCAGTAACTAATCTCTTGAACAGGTGTCATGGGTTGTCTCTCCTTTGACATTATCCATCGCGCAGAGATATATTCCTCTGGAGGTCTGTACTGTCTTTGCCCTTGTTGAATATCGGGTCTCATCCCTTGTTTAGCTATGGGTACCATTCTTCAATTCTGTTCAATTCGTCCTGGGCGTAAGTTGTATTGATGAATTACAGCTAGTGATATAGCTAATATCTTTCCCAAATGATAGACATACTTCAACGTGCGGGTGAAGCAGCAGCTGCGCCTTGCTGCCGCTAAGAAGGCAGCACAAGAGAAGAAGAAGGATGAGGAAAAGCAAGATTGAGCTTGGCCTAGTGTTCCCCATTCCTTGCGCCTACGCCCAAAGTAATATACTATATTACACCGATACCACATTAATTCAAGATGTCAGAAGTTCAAACCTTGTGGGTCAACGAGTAGTTTTTTATAGTCATTGCAATCGAGGTACGACATGGCCTGATGGGCGTTAAAAGAAAATGAGAGATGTTTTGGGAAGAGATAAACAACACTACGAACCCAAGGCTGAAATCATGATGCATAGTAGTTGGTTCTTGAAGTACCAACACCGCCGGATTCATCTCAGCGTTCCACTCACTATTACGAATGGCGTCCAAGACTTCTTCTTTCTCTCGCTGAGTCTCAGCGTACATGCTTCGCTTGACTTTAGCATTCTCTGCTTCTTCAATGATATGACCTAGGGCTGCATGCCCAGCCCCAAGCGAGAGACCGGACACGGTGATATACCCAGAGCGTTGTTGGGAAGGAATCTCCCAGAAGACAATAAAATCGACGGATTCCGGGTGGTAAAGAGGAAAGATTCTAGGATAAGAATCGCGTGGAATATGAGGATGTGACTGCGCCAAACCACGGGTGACGACAACCCGCTTACTCTGGAAGACTAGATCCAATGTGCTAGGCCTAGAAATAGATCGTCTCGGCTGCAGTAACAAGTGTCAGTCTGAAGACTCGACTGTCATGCAAAGGATATTACCTCGGCGATGTATGAACAAAGAAGATCGATTGGTGGTGGATCTGAGTTATCTACGGGTTGTCCATGCAATACATCTCGTAATTTCCTCGATACGAATTTGAAGGTTTCATGAGCAGCGAAACCTGTGTCCCATGGACTAAGACCAAAGACCAGGTGTGACGATTGGAGTGGCGCCAACACCTCACTAAGAAAGAAGTTGATCACTACGAAGAAGGATTGTGGAACAATACGACATACAGCTCATGCTCGACAAGAGAGCGACACAACCAAGTCGGGCTCATACATGTGATCTGTCTAAGATGGAGATCCAAGGACGTCATACGAGAGGAAAGTTCCAACTGAACAAGGAACAAGTGGTCTTCAGATTGATACGGTCGTGAGGATGTAGAAACATCTAGCAATTTGAACACTGAGTAATATCTAGTAACACGGGCAGATCTGAAACGGTCCTTTTCGCTCTACCACAATGGTAAGAAGGGAAAGACAAATCAACATTGACTGACCTCTCGATAGACAAAGAGGAGGTTGAGCTCCTGGCTTCCGATCGCCTCTGTGTGAAGTTGAATTGGATACTCAATGCTTTCACCGCAATTGAGTTTGAGAGGGATGCACAACGGCTTTCTAGATTCAAGAGAGTTGCGCGACTGGATGACTTCCGTACTTGCAGGAATACCTTACCAAAATGTCAGCTCGAACCTCAGCTTCCAACTTTCAGCCTCACCTGTACCGTCAGAATCTTCGTCTTGCCCCAACCAAATCTCATCTTCTGATCCAGCCACTATCCATACCTCCTTGATCGGCCGGCCGCCCGAGTTGGAAAGCCAGAGCTTCAGCTCCTTTCTTTCACCCTGAGCAAGAACCAACTGTTCATCATCGACAAAATCTACAAGAAGTTTCTGATCATTGTCTTCAATCTCAACCTTGATCGTGACATCTGGTGCATAGGTAGGCTGCAATCGCTGAGCAACTGTGTCATGAAGTCGGCGGCCGCGGGAAGCAAGAGATTCAGCGGACGGAAGAAGAGAGAGGAAGTCGTAAGTTGCATGAGTGACTATCAGAGAGGTTGCACGGGAGGATTGAATAGAGATCGGAACCTGAAAGCTATGAAGATGGACAATGCTTCAGATGCCCGAAGAACTCACAGTTCGCAACTCCTTTGCGCCGAGGACGATGTCATTAATAACTTCAACCTCGACAGAAGATGTGGGAGCAGAAAGGTCTTGGGCATTGGACTCTTGTACAGTAACCGTCACATTCGACAAGTTAATCTCTGTGTTCAGAGGATTTTGAAGGACTAAATCGACCCAAAAGACCTCTAAACAGACGATGAAAAACTGGACTGAAGGGTAGCAAAAGTGACCTACCGTTCACCGATGCCTTGCCGCTGGCGGATAATCCCTCTGTGTGACCCAAAGACTTGCTAAATGACTTCCATGATTCCTCCCGAGATTCCCACACCCCACTTGCTCCTTCTTGCATATCACCCGCAAGGCGCAGTTGAGTCTGTTGTGTAAGGCAAAAGATAAAGGGCAATTCCAAGTCATTCAGTTGTTTACTCTCAGGAGAAGTCTCCTTGAAATGCTACGAAAACGGGTTGAAATGTGCATATTATAAGATAGTGTTGTTTGCTCACGGCATATGCCACTCTGAAGTCGTCGAGGTATACTTTATCCGTATGTAGAAGCTTATTTTCACCATCGTTTCCTGTTGAAGGGGTGTGCGACGGGTTTCCAGTCGACCCTCTCAGTAGCCCCAGGAAATAGCGAACAGCACCTGCAACATCCCCTGTCGTGTACAGCAAGCGACCTGAAAGCGAGTCAAAAAGTAGAAAGACCGGAGTCAAATCATCGGTCATACCTAAAGAATGTTCAATGTCGGACATGATCGCATCGATCCCATGCGTCTCAAGTGGCAACTGTCCTTCAGATTCCCAAAACGACGGAGAGAGATACTTTTGAGGTTGGTCATTGTATAATTCGTGCGCTCGACGCAGAAAGAACATTGTCAGCGGTTTCTTGAACCTTCCTCAGATCCTCTCGTACAACTGATATCATCAAAGAACTCACAATGCCACATTTCTCGAGCCTATTGGCAGCAGAAAGGTACCAAAGAGCCGCTCGCCTCTTGGCTTGTTTTTTGGAGCTGAGCAATGCGGCATGCGCCAGCAATAGAGCCGCAGGTGGCTCTTCTGACTATTGAAATTTTTAGCACGTCCATGTGTAACAGTCGTGGTTGATATACATTGCCTGCAGCCAAAACCAGCCACCGTTCTCCTTCTACTGGATATTTGAGAAAGTCGGATGTGCTTATCCCCGCTTCCCAACGGACGGCGTATTTCAGGGCGGTCAACTGTTCATGAGGCCGAGGTTCAGATACTTGCAATTGCATCCCAGAAAGTGCATTGCCTGCATGAAGTGATAGTGTAGGCGAAGGAGACAACAGCATAGGTAGCATATCCTGGGAGAAATCTCAGCTGAAGGAACAATGGATCCTACTCAATGAACGCACTGAACCACCTTTGCCATCTTTCCTTAAAGCCTCCCAAACAATGATTGCAAGCTTCAAATCTCCTAAAATTGTAGCAAACTCTGCTAAACGGCGTTGTTGGGACAGGGGAGACACAGAAGGGCCACCCTGTCCGGAAGCATTGATGGCCGCCTTGGAAGGAAGTGAAGAGAAAGAAGCGGACATATTGTGCGAAGGGGCCGGAGATGGAGATGGAGAGCCAAAAAAACGGCGAGTAGAAGAGAACAAACGCGACGGTAACCGACGGGTGGATGAAAACTAGATCGATCCGTCAGCAAGCCTTTCATAAGTAGAGGAAATATAACATGACGGACAGCTTCGTTCCAGTCCAGTACACACTTTTCCATCCAAGGTAATAGGCTCATTACTAGGAACTCGCGCGTGAATCGTGCAGTCTGTTGAATATCTTTCTCTGACAATCGTATCGTGTGTAGACCACTGGAATCAGGAGGATGTGGTATTGGTGGAGGTGGTGGATTGCGTGGCTCTTGGGATGGAGGTGGTGGAAGTCTGGGTATCAAGGCCGGGACTGGCACTGGTGGTGGCGGAGGGGTGGGTAAAGACAATGGCAGGAGGTAGCTGTGTAAGCCATATTGCTTCTTGACGGCATTGAAGAGGGCGCCTGCCCTAATATCTCAAATATGAGCATGAGGATCGGAAACAATTTGAAGATACCAACTCTTCGTTTGATAGCGGGGAGTTCTCAGGATGTATGATCAATGTATATCGCAGAATATTGGAGTTCTATTGTCCGCACAGCACGCTCTTCTTCAGCTTCGGCGCAGGCAGCCTCGATCTCGGGCAGATCAGAGAATCTGAGGGCAAAAGATGGATGGGGGACAGACACGAGGGAAGTCGTACGTGTTGTTACTGAAGTGGAGGTCAAGAACAAGGGTGTGGGGGACAAGGCGACACGTACCCTGGGGCAAGGGAGAGAAAGACTGGAGGATGTGGGGGAGAGGGGGGAGGGAAGAGGCGTTGAGGAGGTCAGAGAGATCCTGGGAGGGGAGGATGCATATATGCGGACTCAGAGAGACAGGAAGTGGTGGAGGCATTGGTCACAAAAAATAGTTCACACGGTCAGTAAGTACAGTGTAGTTGTGACGTCAGTGGACGAGGGCGCGTATCTTTCTGAGCTTTTCGTCGGTGGGCATCTGGAGAGAGTCAGCTGAGAGCACTGCGGCAGCGACACGGGCATACCGCGAAGAAATGGTGCATGCGCCGTCTGCGCTCGGGGTCTGCCGCCTCCTGCCGCGCCACGTCCTCCACAAACTGGAACGCATTATTGATCTGTCGACGCGTTCTCCACTGTTTCCCCTTCTTTTTATTCACTATATTGTCCCCCCTCCACGCAACCCCTTCCCCCCACCCGTCCGAGCCCACACTTCCCTCCCAACTCGACCCCCTCTCCAGTGTCGCCAGGAATTCTTCCAGTCGCAGCACTTCTCCCCGTTCTGCCGCCTCCATCCCCCTGATCCAGAATGGCACCATGTCCCGCACTAGATCTACATGTATCTGACTCTCTCTCACTCTGATTTCCTCCTTTGTCAGCACAGGCCCACTTGCTCGTGGTTGATCCCACCCCGTTGCATCCAGCTCACCACCCATTATCCACTGCCGCCGTTCTAGCTCTGTCGCGTTCCGTGTGTGCTCCGCCGAATGTCGTTCATGGTGCTGTGCCGTCTTGAGTGTCATACAGTCCACATCCGGCCCACTGGTGCAGATCTTACAAACCCACTCATCCAGGCTACCACTCTGAACAAAGTCTGCCAGTCGTCAGTCAGCCCACAGCTCTGTCGATTCCATATCCGACTTGCATTCAGGGTGTACAAACTTGGCTTCACAGAAGGAGCTTGTAAAGTTCGACATGTGCAGAGGGTTCCCAGATGGCTGTGATATCGATAGAACTACAGTCCACGCAATCTTATATATACCGTATACAGATATACCTGTGACTGAAAGGAAACCAATCGGTAAAAATATCTTAGTGACAAGCTGTCCAAGTCACACTGTCACTTGCAGAGAGAAGAGTCTATATTTACCTTTAAGATACATCGGGCTCCACATATCATCACGGGCATACATAAATACACAATACAAATGCCCAATGTTCTATAACATCCAAGACTCCACATTCAGCCGGAATACGACAATCACGAAGGTCCAGGAGCCGGGTCTACCCAAGTCCCGTTCGGCCACAGAGTTGCAGGCATGGTAAAGTCCCCGGTAGTATCACCCGATGTAAACTGATCAGCCACGAGATCAGCCGTTACAAGTCAATGGAGACAACTGGCCTGTCACTTACCGCAAGCCTGAAGAAATGCGGGAGGGTGGCGTCGAACGCAGCTAGGGAGAAATTGAGCGCAGTCCCGGCGTATCTCTCCACGTCGTCCACAAGAAGAGCAAACCCATCCCACGAACTGGGCAACGCATCCCAGAAGATTGTCTGATTCATCAGTGGAATCGACGAATTGTAATTGGTCGAGTTAGTAAGGAATGCGGGTAACAATGAATCAGATGGCCCATCCTCTTGGAGCTAGCAAGGTGGGTCATATCAGTTGTACGAGAATTTGCAAAAACGCTAGGAAGCTACCTCTGCCGCCGTTTGCGAAATGGAATCAAATCCAAAGGCAGCTGCTCCATTCAAGAACATCCCGAGCAAGAACGCTTGAAGAATTGCAGACATTCTTGTCGGAAAAGCAGTACCAGGAATAAGAGCCATGGAAATAATGTAATGGTGAATGCGGAGCTCCAGGCCCGGTAATTGGGATATCACCAAAACTACGAGGCCACCGATGATGTACCACTTCAGATAATGTGGGAGCCAGCCTGTCTTACGCATGGCGCGCACCTGATTCAAGGCCAGAATCAAGACAACGATAACAATGATAACAAGTGCTGTAATAGCACCAGACCTCTTGGACAAGTCAGAAGCTGTGAGGCGGCTGATAGGGATTTTATCGAACGTGACGTTGTTCAATACACCGACCCAAAAGGGTGCGAGATACCAAACTGAGGCCTCAAGGGGCGCCTTGGAAAAAGCAGGCAGGGTGAAACGGAACGCTAAGCGCCAGAAAGCGTATGCTATGAACAGCGTGGGCAAGAAAGTACCAAATCCGTCGCTCAGGATTGGAGGGGAAGCACGGGGCTGAGAAAAGAGGGTGATGTGCCAGAAACCTATACACACAAGACACCAATACAACACAATTGCTTTAGGTCGAAGGACAACGAAGAGGATCCAAGTGATAATAATGTTGAACGCGAGTGCTGCATCACGGTTATCCTCACAGTGCGATAGATTGTGTGTCTTGCTAAGTCTGAAGGAGAGGGGGAAGACCGTGGGGAAACCAATCGATGTGAGCCCATGACTCATTGTAGGAAGGAAGTCAGTAAAGTTTCCAATAAGTTCAACTGATGCACAGCCCCCTCTATGATTGCTTGTCAGACCCCTGGAAAGAGATGTGAGTCATATACAGAGCCTATTTTCGAAATTTACCCACTGCTGATTAGCCGCAGCACAAATGAAGCTGTCTCCTCTGTAGGTGTGCTGGGCGTCTCCGCCCCCAACAATCAGAGGTACAAAAGCAACCTGTTCACCCCCCACTGTCCTAGGGTTTTGAAGAATGAGGCTGTCGCACTGTGCGGGACAACGAAAGTCTATAGTTGCATTAGCGAAAGGCTCGCAGAGTTCCCCGTCTAGGCCACAGCCGTTATTTGATGACCATAACGCAGCATTGCAAGTGATGAAAGAAGATGCAGGAGTGAGAAATGACTGCGCGCGTGAGAAGAAGGCAAAACTGATGATATAGGCAGCACCGAGAACAAGAAATAGCCAAGGGTTCATGAAGACTCGAGTTAAACGAAGGACTGTTGATTCAAGAGGAATACGTATATGTCGCCCTCGGACGAACCAGTCAATGTCTAGGAATGGTACTGGATCTGTAGATGTGTGTGAGTTCGCGTTCCGATGAAACACCTCTCCGAACACAGACCTGGCAAATCAACCTTTGGCCTCGGGCCTCTCACATAATTACCAATGCGAAAAAATAAGCTCGAAGTGCGCGGGTGCGCTGTTGATAACCTTCTAAAGATTCTCGTCTTCCAACTCGGCCAAGTCGAATCCGATGACGTTCCCAATGCGGCTTCCAGGTGAGAATCCTGTGAAAGGTCGGCAGGCTGGACGTCAATGTCTTCACGCGCCTTGTTGGTGTCTAAAAAGGGCGCCATGTCCACCTTATGCGATGAGCTCGAGCTCGAACTTGCACTGCCCTCGACCATGTGTCAAGCGTGTTACAATACTCGAGTACAAGGCAACGATCATGATGAAATTCCATAAATGACTAAGCGATCGACGGAAGAGTAAACTACAGAATAACAGATAAGATTAGGAATTCGCTGTGACTTGGCCAGATTCACAGAGGTCCAACTGCATTCGAGTATGAGCAGACGGACTTCAATGGTGTCAAGACTTACGGTAGTCATAGACCAAGCGACATTCGATATCTTCTCCTCGAGGACCAGTGAATTTCACGTGTCTTGTATATCTTCTTTCTCCATCGACGACTTCAATTCCCCAGGTCTGCAAGGAAGATCATTACAATGGCCAGATCTAGTCCAGAAGGACATACCTGGTTAGCGATCCAAGTTGTCCCGCTCTTTGGTGTGTCACTCTCGACGTAGGACTGGATAACACCATATTCCAATGTATCCTCCGTCCACCCTTTCTTTAAAAAGTCCTCGGCAAAAACGTCAACTTTTGTCCTCCTCGTTTTTCCAACTACGGCTCCAAAAAGGTGATCTTCGTTATGCCTTTCTTTCCACACCAAAGTGCGTTTCTCAGTGGTACCAGGGATACCACCAGTCAAGGTTCTTCACAATTGTGTCCTTAGTGACGTACTGGATAAACAAACATTGCCTTACTGGTCAATGTCGACGTGTTCAATGCCCTCTTCATCCTTGTAATGTTTGACTTTGAGAGTAATGCTGCCGATGGAAATCGCCTTGCGTTTGAACCAACTCACACCTTGCAGGCGAAGTATCTCATCGGTACTATTGTCGCTCTTCACCTTATTCTAACAAAACGAATTTTGGAGCATTGAGAAAGATATATCAGACAATGGATCGCTTCGGGTCGCACCATGGTGTATGTTCCAGTGATATCGAGAATAGTGAGAGATTCAGGCGCCGCCATAGTAGTTGGAAGTGAAATGTGAGACGCGATATGGATGAGATTGAGGTGTAATATAGTTGCTACGCAACAATCACATGTCAAGCATAGGTCAGCTGGGGGGAAACTGACAGCCAGGTGAAATCAGTGCCACGAGAAGGACGGGGTAATCCGACAAATCTCCAGGAGTGACCTCATCATTACTTGCACGAGTTGGATGAAAATAATGTGATCACTTTCCATGCAGCATCTTTACCCCTTTCCCATGCTTGTGGCCCTCTAGCTTCATCTCCCCCGAATTCGACCATAATTCCATCCCGTTTCCACTCGCACCATATACCGATCGACCCGGAAGATGGACCTGCACCTCCCCCTTTGCGATCAGGCTCTCCTAAACACTGTACAAAGTCTTTTCCGGTTGTTTGCGAGGTAACCTCAAGGATCGACGGACGCGTCTGCGTCTTGCCATCCTTGTCCTTCACTTCTCCACCTACGTCAAAAACGAGAGGATATAAAGGGAACGACGAAAATGCTAGCTCTGCTGTCCGAGAAGATGATCCCTTTGACCGCGGACCAGACGCTGACGATTTCGGTATATTGTAGATATCAAGGCTGTCCAAGATCAACTGGTCGTTGTTCAGCTCAAACAGTTTGAGACCAGCCTTGGGCTTGTATCCCGATGCAGGAGTGAAGAGAAGACTTAGGCCAAGCAGGTAATAGTTGAGATAAACGACGTCTGGATACGATTTGACTTCAGGAGTAGTTGGATCTGGAGTGGAAACATGGGTTGCAAGTGTGGTGAGATACTGAGAAAGTTCTGGTGAGGACGGATTGAGCCCGAAGAGCTGTCTAACTGGGCTTTGAGACGCCATGATTGAACGAAAAAATTCGTCAGAGAAGAATTAGCTGTCAGCGGTCGGCGGCGTGAGACCGCATCCTACATGGTGGCACGTGGTCGAACATCCAGCAAAGCCGCAGCGCGCTGAGCAACCCTGCACCGTATGGTCCATTTCGCCACAAATGGATAACGAGCATATTTCAACAGCCCAGGAGAATAGTTTTGTTGTTGCTCAAAACGATCACGCCAACCAAGTGCTTGAAAATGTACTATATGCACCGCTCCGTCTGTTTCTCGCACTCACGACCAATCTTGTCTCTTACCTCCGCCCCTTCGCGGCTCAAATTATTCCCGTACTAATCTGTATTGTTCTTATACCCCTTCTTCTTTTGCTTTCCTTTTTTGCTGGTTTCATCGTCTGGAAAAATGTTGCAGTCGGTTGGGAGTCTCCACTGCACCTACAATTCGGGTAATGTCATTTCAGACTGTTTGTCGCGTTTTTCTAACTCCAGTTACACAATAACAGAGATGGCTCACCTCCTTACGCATTGTCAACTCTCCCCTCTCTTGTTCCTCAGCAGCGTTATGATGTTTCTATTCATCTGAGCATTCCTGCCATCGACTCCAACTATGCTCTCGGAAACTTCATGACCACCTTGAATCTCAGTACTACGTCCAATAATACTTTGTCTTCGGTTCGCCGTCCAGTGAGTCACTAGCGGACTGACGCGATGCGGCCTCTTATTCGTATTTTCAATAAGGCAATTGTATTTCCCCCCAGAACATCCTTTTTTCGCCGAAAGCCTAGTACAATCAGTATCACCGTACCCATGGTATCGTCGTTTCTTCCAGGTTCATCCATGATTGTTGCATTTGTCGAAGTCGGTCGTCGCGACCAATGGAAAAGCCTAGGCAATGGTGAAGGACGAGAGATAAGCGTAATATCCGCGTCGATCAGGGGTTCTGTCGTTCATCACGGCATTCGGTAAGTTTCGTTGCCCTGATGAGTTTCAAGTCGCTGATTTTTCTCCAGTGGCCTTGTTTCTCGTTTCCCTCTAACATTTGCTCTGATATCGGCAACAACTTTCTTTGTCATTCTCTCTGTCATCCTGGCAGGGTGCATATCACCTATCATGTTTCGTCGAGCACCAAGAGATGAAAGCAATTCTGATACCGGAGCAATACCAATGGACATCGGGATTAAAACCCCATCTTCGTCAAGTTCTGACATTGATGAAAAATCCTCTGTGAGGCGTAGAGGCAAGCCGAGTAGAAGCCTTAGTCGGAAATCAGTGAGTCCACTTACTTTCCCTCTGCTTATCAGACACTGAACGTTTTTCCTCCTCGTCAGAGAATCAAGGCCGAAGCCATGCCGGTAGCAGTTATCAAGTCGAATGCGCTTCGACGGCGCGCATCAAGAACTCTAGATGGACGATCTGACTCGGACTCTTGACTGAGATGCAC
>JABFYK010058506.1:0-14686 GCA_018849495.1 Termitomyces sp. T123_Mx157 | reverse complement strand
AGGACTCAAGAAATAGATTTTCTTTCCCGCAACACACGCGAAAATCACTTAACCGCTCTTATCTCAAAATCGCCTCTAAGAATCAACCTCGAATTAACGCTCCAGTCCTTTGTATCAGGTGAGCAACCAAATTTTATTTTAGCTCTTCCAAATCTGCTATTTGAGTCTGCTATTTCACGCAACTTCTTAATCGGCAATTGCAAGTATCTGTCTTTCAAGATGAATTTTGTACGTACTCAGCTACAGTACTCGAAACTCGGATTACAATAGGTGTGCATTTCACATCGATAGACACCACTTCTGAAATACGATGAATGCTTGCGAGCAGAATCTATGCATTGTGTTTCATGCCGGACGGACGTCTTACTTATTCTGTAACGAACAGCGTTACTCAAACATGCAGATAAAAATTGGAGTCCGAGGCAAGAGGGTTAAACATTAAACAATACAGGAGAGCTTGAAGCTGGGTATCATAAAATCCGATGATATGAGTCCTTGAATCCGCTTTGCGCCCAATTTGACTGAGAGATATGGTATCAAGTTGAATCATGTCCAGATGATCTTAGAGTAACATAGCTGCCAGCCCAATAACAGAGAGACAAAGAGGAGGAATGGTCATTCGGAAGGATGCTGTACGATCAGCGGCACTGGCAACTTTACCAGTGAGGTTAGACGCTGCACTTCCACCATATAACCGGATGTTACGATAATACGTATGAGTCGTTGTAGGTGTTTCCCAGCTGCTATCAGAACCTGTTATGAAATAATTAGATGCTATATAATCATCAAATTCCCAAGTTACCTCCGAAGAAAGTCCTGGTATAGAAAATGAGTGTTCAATGAAGCACTGACCAGAAAAAGTAATGCTCACGAGAAATATAGACCGTTGGCGGTTACCGATGAACTGCTGCGGATTTGGAGGTTCTGTTGATCAACGGCCTTCAAGTCATTGTAGCTGAATTGGAAAGCCACATCAATCAGCCCAATCGCCAAGAAGAGTACGGAGAGCGACGGACTAGAGTTGAACATTGCCATTGGCAACGTTTGGAGGATCATTCAAGCGGACGAGAAGGGTGATTCTATTCCATCTGATCTGATATGTGAGAATGGAAACACCTCCCTGAATTGTGGGTAATGCTCACTGGCTACTGACGAAACCAAAAGCGCCGCGTTGGAGAGAAATACCAAAGTCCGAATTACATATGACACCATCTGAAGAGCATAGGTTGTTTGGAGTGGGTATGTATGCATAGACTAGGATATGCCTGGTGAGAATTAGATAGCGTATAAATTATGAATACACACCTTCTCCCTCGCCGTTCTTTCTCCACATCAAACGCATGCTGAAGCACTCCTTACCGTCTGACTCATTACCACCACTACATCCGGTGGAATTCAGACCACCACGCAATCCTGGAAGCTTTCCGCCCTTGACCCAGTCAAATCCAGCATCAAAGGCCACTTCGTAAGAGAGAAGCATGGACTGAAACGACGATCCCCCGGTCGCATTCCACAAGTTGATGAATTGTGCACCATTATCTGAGGAGCCAAAACTATTTGCGGGGTATGTGACTTCGAGCACTGGACGGGTAGAATTTGCTCCGGGCGTGTTTGGGAATGGATCATTGACGAATGCAAGATGATCAGGGTTGTCCTGGATTCTGCCTTTCCCAAGAGACCAACTTGATACAAGGAGGGAGTTTGTATCCTTTGCACTTTGTGTGGCACTGGGGAATGGTAGAGTTGTGCTAGTTGTGAGGCCATACTGCGCAGCAATTTGTTCGGCTGAAGCCTGTTGACTGGCAACATAGATCGGCGCGGCAAAAAAGAGAGAATATAGAAGGGCGTTTCTATGGTACATTGTAGAAGGACGTCTAACCGGTTTTTAAAGCAGTGAGGAAGCCCGCCCTTCGAGGGCGGAGAGTTGAAGTTCAAGGTAAGGAGGTGACGTCTGCCAAGGCCCAAGATTTATAGAATCTTGTCACGTGAACAGAACATGACCAGACCAAAACTGGACATATCCCCTCCCGAACACATCCAGAAGTTGCACATAGAGTACATACAGAAGGATGAAATAACATAATAACAATAATGATCGCCATTACATTCAATATTATTTTTCACATGCGATGTGTAATGTAATGTAAATATAGCACAACCAGGATGTCGCATACATACAACGAAGCAGTCCATAAAGGAATGTGATCCACAAAAACAGATATCATGCGTCAATAGGGCATTGTATGACCCATCTATGAGCATGTGGACATTACTGCGTTAACGACGCGAAACTTGCACAGAAATCGGATACCCACCAATGTTATTGTATTGCAAGTATAACCAGGACGAAGAAAAACTGGATACATATCACAGATGTCAAGCCCGACGTAGCAAGATCAATGAGTCCGGACCGAGATACGCGAGTGATTGAGGATGCTGCGCTGTTGATTTCCTTTCCTGTGAGATTCGAGGCGGCACTGCTACCGTACAACACGATATTGCGAAAATACGTGTGGGTGGTGTTTGGTGTGGCCCAGCTTTTATCAGACCCTGGCGACCAGCTTGTCAGTGTTCTAACTTACGATAGAAAAAATATCATAAGTGACCTCCAAAGAAGGTTCTGTTTGTATAACTATTCAGATAAAGGGGAGAGGTACTGATTATGAGACCTCACGAGAAATAGAACCCATTTAGATAGACTTGTGGGTCCGTCCGAAGTTGAAGGCCTTCTTCATCAATTGCCAAGAGGTCATTATAGCTATGAACGACATATCAGTAACATACGCCTACATGCCTATCTGAAGGAAACATTGACAAACTAGACTTGAATATTTCCATTGGCTACATTTTGGGGGTCGTTCAAACGAATAAGAAGGGTAATCCGGTTCCACCTACGATTCATGGACACAAATTTTGTAAACAATAGAATACGACACGTACTGACCACTGGCAAAGCCAAACGAGCCTCGTTGCAAACTTGTAACATCAGAAGCACAGCTAACTCCAGGCCGGCTGCAAAGGTCGTTCGAAGTAGGTATGGAGGCATATACTGCAAATTTCAGATCAGAAAGACAATTGACATCAATGTCAGATGCCCGTACTCTCGGCACTGCCACTTTTACGCCACATAAGTCGAAGACTGAAACAGTCATTGGTGGCTGATGCCTTGGCACTGCTGCATCCTCCTAAGTTCGATTTTGTAGATCCGCGTAGTCCAGGAAGCTTCCCGCCCTTGGCCCAGTCGAAGTAGTTGTCGAAGGCTACTTCATACGACACCATCATCGTCTGAAATTTAGATCCGACTGTCGTATTCCACAAGTTGTAAAACTGGGAACCACCAGTCTCAGACGAGTAGCTGCCTTGGGGATATGTTACTTGTAGGACAGGTTTACCAATGTTCTGAGTGGTTCCAATAGCTACTGGCTTCGTAGGGAAAGGATCCGCGACAAAGGCAAGGTTGTTGGGATTCGTTTGGATTGCCCCTTTGCCCAGTGACCAGTCACGGACAATGAGCTTCTGAGCATCTTGTGTACTTTGCGTTGCGCTGGGAAAAGGAAGCGATGTGCTCGTGAAGAAACCATAATCAGCCGCTAGTTGCTCGACAGATGCCTGGAGGTTGGCAAAGGCGCGAGTGGAAGTAAAAAGGAGTATGTAAACGCTAGTAGTAAATGATAGTGGACAGAGCATGACGATGAGATGGCCAGGCAAGCAGCCTGTTAGTAATGACGTGAACAACGGAATGAATGGCCAAGAGTCGGCGGCTTCCCTACACTTACTGTTACTGGAGATCATATACTTGGAAGGAAAACAAAGAGATATATTCGGTGCGGCGATCAGCGTTGGCTTTGCTTGGCGTTGGTGACATCAAACACTCTCGGCACCGAGATTTGGACATACCGTCCACGACGAGAAAATGCACACGAGGCTGTAAAGATCCAAGCAATAAGCTAACGAGGAGCTTCAGGTACAAAACATATTTAGTAGACAACGATTTTGTAAATCACGTGATCAATTTACAAGTATGGGGTAAGGAATTCCAAATGTTGGCTGCGCTTTACATGGTCATTGTGTCACCTCATTCATGATGCCTTCAAAACTTGCAAGAAAGGAACGAACGTTCTCACCAGATGCAGAGCATTCTAAACCACTCCTTGGGTCCGCCAGCAATGCTCATAATCAGACGATTTTCTCCGTCGAGGATGACGATGACTCAATCGAAGGGAACATGCTAACTGGGCGGTCAGGTCATACTGTGAGGTTCCAGGAAGAGCCCGTGATTATTGCACCGCCGCTGCGATCAACTTTTGCTAGCCGTGAAGCAGGTGTGTACGTGTCCAGTCCCGTTCTGTAGGCCTACACAATCATGAATTCAACATATTCTCCGTGTAGAGTTCGAATTAGATTCAGATGAGTTAGACGACAATGTCGATGTTGAAAGCATACCAGAACGAAGGCGCTCAGATCAGTCCATGCCTCTACTCGTAGGACTTGTCGACATGACTCGGCGAAGTATAGATTCCCCAAATAGGTACGAGATGTCTGGAGGCTATGAATATGACTTGGTCGAGTTGGAGAAAAAGAGAACTACCGGTGGCGGCCTACTGGACTCCGTTGCCAACATGGCAAATTCAATTCTAGGAGCAGGTGAAGTCCCCTGAAACCTTTGTAGTAAGATTAAGGCTAACGCGGTGTAGGCATAATCGGTACTTCCTCAATCCGTTATAAGATAATCTTTGACTCATGTTCGAACTCAGGCTTACCTTACGCAGTCAGCCAAGCCGGCTTCGTCACAGGATTATTACTCCTCACGGTGTTATGTGCCGTCACAGATTGGACAATCCGTCTCATCGTCATCAACGCAAAACTTTGTGGTCGACATTCTTATATCGAGATCATGGACCATTGTTTTGGATCCAGCGGTCGAGCCGCTGTCTCCTTTTTTCAGTTTGCCTTCGCTTTCGGGGGTAAGCAATAACACCACCTTTCGTCTAGTTGCATTTCTTATTCGTCGAGCATAGGCATGTGTGCTTTTGGCATCATCATCGGAGACACAATACCTCATGTCATTCGTTCGATATTCCCCAACCTCTCCACGATACCCGTCCTCAAGTTATTCACTAATCGCCAGTTCATCATCGCTCTTTGTACAGCATGTGTATCTTATCCCCTCTCTCTTTATCGTGATATCCACAAGCTTGCTCGGGCTTCAGGTATCGCCCTCGTCGGCATGGTCATAATCGTCGTATCTGTCATTATTGAAGGTCCACATACTTCACCAGAGCTTAAAGGCGATCCATCAAAGCGTTTCACCATAATACAACCCGGAATCTTTCAGGCAATTGGTGTGATAAGCTTCGCTTTCGGTAAGCATACATCCTTGGTGGCTGTTTATCCGTGGCTCATCTAATTCCATAGTATGTCATCATAACACCCTTCTCATATATGGAAGTCTTCGTACACCAACTCTTGACCGTTTTGCGAAAGTAACGCATATTTCGACTTTCATCTCGTTTGTGTGTTGCACGACACTTGCAGTGTCAGCGTATATGGTATTCACCAGCAAGACACAAGGGAACATTTTGAATAACTTTGCCTCGGTAATTATCGATATGTCTTGTGTGGAGCTATCCCACAACCTGACTCTCATTTTCAGAATGACACACTTATAAACGTAGCGCGTTTCTGTTTCGGTTTGAATATGTTTACTACATTACCGCTGGAGTTGTTTGTGTGCAGAGAGGTATGCCTCTTTCCATCAATAATCGATATTCATAATTCATCACCTTTTCAGGTCATCGAAAACTATTTCTTCTCGCATGATGCCTTCAGTCAACAACGGCATATCTTCTTCACAACAACCATCCTCTTTGCATCCCTCATTGGTATTCCTTCACGCTGTTGGGCTTTGAGCATGAGCTGATCATAAACCTTACCCCATAGTTGCGCTCATAACATGTGACCTTGGTGTGATGCTTGAATTCACAGGCGGTGTCTCTGCAACAGCGCTCGCATACATCTTTCCCGCAGCCTGTTACTTCAAACTCTTAGATGCCAAGCTTCCGTGGTACGGTCCCGCTAAATTTCGTGCCGTCCTTTGTGTGGCCTTTGGCGTCGTGGTCATGGTAATTTCGCTCTTCATTGCTCTTGGGAAATCCTGGTCTGCGAAAGGCGAGCCGAGGATATGTTTGTAATGATGTTAAGTTCCAAACGTTTACGGTCATGTATATATACTTGACGTTATGGAATGGAGTGGACTTTCAGAGAATGATTTGATGTAGTCCTCCTATCGCAAGGTGATATGATACTTAGTGAAGGATTTCCTTAGATCATTGAGTCAGCGATTGAATGTCAACAAGCTCATAGTTACAAAATGTGCTTCTGGGGTTAGCTTGCTACCTCCAACTGTCATGACAATGGAATTGAGCCCTACATTGATTGAACACTAAAATTCCTTCGATGTTTGATTGATTTGAGATCATGTTACAGCACAAAAATTTACGGTATATCTAGACCCGTTAGCATAAACAATGAAGAACATGTACAACATAAGTACGTTTGGTATATGCGAAGGTATATATAGCAAGATAGATGTTCTAAAATTTACGCTGACCGTAACTATGGCAAAGTCGTCGCCTCCGCCAAACCTCTAACTCCATCCACTGTCTCAATACGGACTCCGCCTGAGAAACTCTCCTTCACAGACAGAGGCGACACGTCAAGCTCAGAGTATTCGCTCCACACTTGTTCCACGCGTTGGACAGGAGGAATATCTGGCGACGAGTCAACAGGATCGCATACCAAGAGCCAAATTGCGTCGTATCCACCGGCTACATGGCAACTAAGTTTTCCAGCATCATAGGAGAAAGATACAAATCAACATACCACCTGGAACACCACCTCCTATGACACCAGCGAGGGATACGCAACAATCAAGGAGTTTTGTCTGCTCCACCGGCTCGATAGGGACATCTGACAGCTCTCCCATTCTTTTCATTTTAGCACGAATGGCCTGGATATAAATGTGATGATGAATCAACTGGATATACAAAGTTCGAAACGTTATACCTGTGAAATCTTGTGGGTTTCATAGAATTTTGAAATGGTGGGTTTTTCTTCTTCGGGTTGGTAGGGATTAGCTGACCACTGAAAGATATTTTGATTGAGCACTTCTCCCAGAACAAAGGGGTGACTAACCTGAATGGGTTGCAGGGAGGCAATGTACTTGACTGCAGTGGTATAACTCGCGCGATCCTTGTCGTACAGTTCTGACAGTTCAACAAGTGTTTCCGCCAGCCTCGTGTTCAATGTATCTATATCGGTCCATAACGCAAGTGCTAGAAGAGAGACAGGTGTCCACTGTCAGTTCAAGTTTGACACAGCGGCGAGAATGGCGTACCTTGTTCAGAATTATCGGTTCGCCACTTGAGGACCTTGGCCACTAGCGAGGGCGTGTCGCTGCCCGTGTCGACATCAGCGAGCATAAGCCTCGTCAGTGGCGGAAGCTTGAACGGCTTAATGGCATAATCCCATGCTTTGTTGGAAGGCGAGAGTATCGGGTGAAGAGGAGAGTGCAGCTACACGGAAGATAAAGATACCGTCGCATCGGTGACTTCACTTGAAACTATTACCAAGACTCACAGCTTCGCCGTTCATCAATCCGTTCAACACGGCTGGATTGAAACGCGTATAGATATGACTGCCAAATACGGCCGCGGCGATATCGAATCCGCTACCCACCTTTCCTTGAGCATAGCAGTGCACATACTGTGCAAGGTTGTGGGCTAGCAAGCGGTCGTCGCTAGCAGAAGCGGAGAAAGAATCCGTGGAGATGGTTGAAAAGTGAATGAGTAGACCAGAGACGAGGGACGTGATGAGAGCCGCAGAAGATCCAAGCCCCGTTTTGTGTACTTGGGATAACGGAACTCCAGTCGAGGTGAAAGGAACGATTTGGCTGAGAGAGTGGAGAGTTCGTGGGAGATGCAAGGAAGCAAGCTATTTAAGAATTTTTTTAATTCTAAGCTCGACATTGAGCTTCATCCCAACCTTTTCTCTTTGCGAATAGAAATCATTATCTCCGACTATCGCAATGTCGAGACCTTTGGACAATGTAGTGTTTATTGATGTAATTCCGCTGATTTCGGCGACCAATACAAGCGTGACTTGTAGTGCCAGGTAGACAAATTTGTTTTTGCTGGCACTGGTTTAGGTTGTCAGTTCCGTACATGCAACGTACGATAAGTTGTTTAACGTACTTCTTTGGCGACTCTTCCACCTTCACAGGGGTTTCAGCCGTCGAGACAGAGTATTCCCAGGTTGCGCTTGAGAACTGTGGGGACCTCACACGGATATTATTTGGGCCACAAGAGGAATCTTCTCGAATGACGGTATAGAATCGGGACGATGTGCACACCACGGTGCCAGAGTACTTGGGATCGAGCACAAGGTAGCCGCCCGAGACCAAGACCTTGCCTGGGGAGGACACGACGGTTGTAGGAGCCATTGCAGAGAGAAAAGGAAAGATACCGAAGTAGTGTGGGTCTCTCAGGCTTATATACAAAATTCGAACGCGCGCAAACGCGTAAAGAAATATGTAATGAGCCAAATGATGTCCAAAGATGGAACCCGGCTGACTCAGCAGTAAAGGTACTTTGTACTCTGGATATCATAAACTTTCTGTTCCGGGTAAGTCTTCTAAATTATATAACGAACGCGTCGCCCGGCTTATTGTACATACTACTAACGACCTCCACGCGAGAACCACGTCTTCTGCTGCCCACACGTCGTGTTTGTACAGCCGGGGCACCGTAGACCGAATTGCGTACTGACTGGATCTTTCCCCGCTCCACAATCCTTCAAATGTTGAGCAGCAATATCGGCCAATGCCCGAATGAACACCGGTGATCCATTCAATGACTCCGCACGATGAACTTTTATGCCATGCTGCCGTAGCCAAGGTGAAATAAACGAAGTCAATTTTTGTCTTCTGGATTTCATGACGAGAGAAAGCTTCTCACCGCGCGTGCCTCCTCGGCATATTCCAAATCAATCTCGTACAATGTTTCAATATGATCACTGGTGAATGCAATGGGGACCAGCACGACTTGCTTTTTACCTAACCGTGCCAGGCCCTCAAGTGCCTTCCCCGTCTGCATCCCCATCCACGCTGACGGACCCACTTGAGATTGCCACACCAGACGGTAGGGGTTGCTATGCCCGAGCCTATCCATGACGGCTGAGACGGATGCCGAAACTTCGAGGATGTAAGGGTCTCCACGGTTCACGACAGACATAGGTAAGGAGTGTGCCGAAAAGAGCAAGACAGTGTTCTTTCGAGTAGAAGCCGGAAACTTGGCAAGGGCAGCCTCAATATTCTGTGCTACAGCCTGTTGTTCATAAGGTATATAATTTGATAGATCGGTGTTTGAACAAGGAACATACCTCAACAAACCCTGGGTGGGTACCCCATCGGTCTATGACGCTCCACTCAATATCCCCAGCGTCGCCCGCGCTCCTTCTTCGAAATATCTCATTCAAACTGCTTCCTGTCGTACTGCAGCTGTACTGTGGGTACTGCGTGAATGCAATCGCCCTCTTCACTCCGTCCGCCCTCATTTCCGTCAATGTTTGTTCAGTCATAGGGCGAACATATCGGAAAGCCACATATGCTTTGTGCGGAGCTGTCGCAGGGTGCAGCTCATCCAAAAGCTTTGCCATTCCCTCACCCTGTAACTTCGTCCACCTCAGAATTGGTGACCCGCCACCGATGTCCTGATATTGTTTCTCTATTTGTGGTGTCCGTCGACGCGCAATCAATGGTGCTAGAATGCGCTGGAATGGCAACGGGATGAGGTCACCATCAGAAAAAAGATTTTTGAGAAAGTCTTGAGTCTCAGAAACCTGCTTGACATGTCAAGCTAGTAAATTAGAGTTGGAGCGAGCGACAGACAGTTTCGGGTCCACCCATGTTCATCATTACTATGGCTAAGTTTCTGTTCAGCGTGGATGTGCGGTGGCGGCTTGTAGGCTATGCAACATACCTGTGGGACTATGGTAATCTGGTTAGTACCCTTCCAAGAATGAGAGTGGCGGCAAACTCTACCTCTTGTTCGGCGGAGGCACATTATGCAACGAGGCGAAGGAGCGTGCTAGAGAGCGGGTCAGAGCAGTCGTACGTGGAGTAGCAAAAGCCATAATAGGAGTTGAACGTTGAAACACAAAGGTTGAGTTATTAGTTAATGGTCGTAGCAGAAGGCAACGAATTTCGATCGCGGCTGTGTCGACGCGTACGTCGACCTTATTGACCAATCGTACCTGGCTCAATTTCTCAAGTCCTTACATAAGTACAAAATGTTCAATGTCCTAACGCGGGACCCACTCAACACCGCGAAGATTACATAGTGTTTGTTCTCTATAGCAATGATAATACGCTACTTGCACCGCTTCGAGCGGCAGTCGTACTATTTGAGTAACCAAGAAGTAGTAAATGACGGACCGTAGTACTTGTTCAGTTAACTTCTTTCTCGAACTCCTGTTCGAACTCTCCGTCCAAATTTACAGAATTGGATGGAAATTTCCGAACATAGTCTGTCGGAAAAAGTGAATTGACTGAGCAGAGAATTGAATTTGGGCACCCCTAGTAGGACCGTATCAGGGGGAGTGCGGCCATTCTCCACGTATGCAAGAGGGTGTGCATTCTGCGACTCTCATAACCTCTGTACTTAGTGATTCGTGCAGTGCAGCATGGTAGTACTACGTGTGCACGGGTCAAAAACAGAAAAAGAAAGCCAGCGCGGGCCGGAATGTCCGGATTTCACTTTATCCACCGATATTCCGATGTTTTACTTGTAGACACTCCGTCCATGGCATTCTCTGGTGCACTTGTATGTCTATACCTATTCAAATCAACGACTGGAAACTGGAAAACTCTTTTAGACCCTTACTGATCTCAACGACTTTATCACGCCATCCCAAGCCTGTATCAAACCCGTAACACAGGTGAACTCTAAAGGACCAGAGAAGGATCCGGGTGCTGCTGCTGTACGCATTCATTCCATATTACCTTTTGACAATTCCTAAAACCGATCTCCCCAGACTGCGATTCAAATTGACCGGAGTGGCGCTTACTACGAAGTGGCACAAGATGGTAAGGGCGTTGCACCCGCTCCCGCTCCAATAAAGAAACTGGAGCAAGCTCAAATAAATCTAAATGATTGTCTTGCGTGTTCGTGCGTCTTTCCCTTATCTTTGAATTGTGTGATTCATAAATGTTCAATCCAGTGGCTGCATCACTTCGGCCGAATCTGTCCTCATCACTCTTCAGTCACATACCGAAGTCCTAACATTTCTCGAATCTAACAAGAAAATACTGGATGCTTCGTCAGCTATATCAACCTCGGAACTTTACAAAATTCCTGTCATTTCAATATCTCCTCAAACCCTCGCCTCGTTTGCGGCAGTAACAGCAGCATCTGCATCTACACCTTCGTCCCCACAACACCCAACGCCACGGCAGATCCTACGTCGCATTCGTACGTTCTGTATAGAATCACTCGGATTTGCCCTTGTATTCGACACGACTTTTGCTCGCCATCTTGCGCTCCAAGAGCACATCGCCGAGTTTGAAGAACGGCTTGCCAGAGAGAAACCGGAAAGAGAGGCGACTAACGACTCTGTTGGCGAAAGTAGGAGAGGTCTACCGATGCTTGCGAGTGCGTGTCCGGGATGGATATGTTATGCTGAAAAGGCACATTCGGAGATGCTACCGTTTATCTCACGGACGAAGAGCCCGCAACAGGTCATGGGCACACTGATCAAAAATTGGATGGGCGCGCGGTGGGGTAAGGGGTACGTATTCTTCTTTGATTCCTCTTATCCAGGCCGCTGAACTGTCTTCGAGACCAAGCGAAATTTATCACGTTACGGTGATGCCATGTTATGACAAGAAACTTGAGGCTTCCCGCAATGACTTTTACAATGAGATGTACTCGACACGCGACGTGGATTGTGTTATAACAACGGGCGAGCTTGAACGTCTAATGAAGGAAAAATCATGGGATATTACGCAGCCCGTCCCGGGCGAGCTCGACAATGACCTCCCCACCACTTCATTTGGAGCCTTCGATCCATTTCATAATGCCCCACACTCCACAAATCACGCACTGCCTATGGCTGACATACCTGCGATACACTTTCCCGAGCTTTTGACACACCCAGGGTCGTCCTCCGGCTCATATCTGCATGCTATCATTGACCACCTCCAGGCGACATCAGATGTTCCGTTGACGCTGAGCGTTGAAGCCGTTCGCGGCACAGACTATGAGGAGTACATTCTTACGAAGAACACAGGTGAATCGGATAATGGAAAGGTCGTAGTGTTCAAGGGGGCGAAATGCTATGGCTTTAGAAACTTGCAGAATGTGGTACGGCGCGTCGGTCGAGAGCAGGGTCTTCACACTGGAAGCGGAGCAGCAGGCAAGCTTTTGGGACGTGCAGGTGCCGGGGTTGCACGGCGTATAGCAGGTAGGAAGGTAGCAGATGATAAAAAGGAGAAGAAAGAACGACGATACGATTATGTGGAAGTTATGGCGTGTCCTGGTGGCTGTGTAAATGGTGGTGGGCAGCTCAAGCCCGTTATTAATCCGCCGTCACTGCCTACGACAGATTCAGAGGGGTACAAGAGCAATTGGGAGGAAAGTGGTGTTGCTGTTGCACCAATAATCAAGAGTTTTGCATCTATTGATGTCGTACAAGATGCACGATGGGGTTCGAAGGAGTGGACGAAAAAGGTCGAGGAGCAGTATTGGCGGGAGCCATTCACGAACGTCAGTGGTCAGCTAGCCGATGGGCTGGCACTGCGGATATACGAAGACATGTGTGGGTTTGGGGATGACATAGTGAGAAAGGAGACTCGTCGGCGATTCTTCCGCACGGAATACCGTGCAGTGGAAAGCGAAGTTACGGGACTCGCTGTTGTATGGTGAATAATTAGATAATAAGGTATTGTCTCTGTAGGATAAAGCACTATAAGTATTGTGTTATGATTCATTTAGAGCTCTAGTAGATATTATGATCATACCATATACTGATAATGTTTTGTGAGAGAGTTTCCGGACACAAATAGCCCTATAATATTACATTGAAGTGGTATGATGACTAGCTGGTATTGTGAGAAAGCAATGAAATGGCATATAATAAATAGATGAGATGGTAGAGCAGGAAAGCGTGATAGCTACAGCGAATGTTGATGAAAACAAAAGGTGTGTGCATCTATGAATGACGTCGATCGGTATCATGGTAGTTACGTTCAGGGCAGTTCACCTTCGCGGTATCGAGCCAGGACCCTTGTACCAATATTCGCAGTCATTGCAATACGCCTTAGTGTTTTTAACAACTTTTTGTTCGTGATCGGGGCCATAGTACTGTAATTTTTGATTAGTGAGATAAGGGCGGAGTGTCGTCAACAGCTACTCACTCGATTACAGTTAGGGCAATGAGGACATTTCTGCATATGACGGCCAGAGTGGATACAGTATTTGCTACCACAATCCCGTTTCGAGCCTTCGTGAGTCTGCGACATGGTAAGTGACGCAATAATCTATGGAGACAAAATGCGGGGACAGACCACGACATAGTGACCACAGCCGTATCGAACACCTTCCCTGTTGGCACAGTCAGCGTGATGTAACGACTATCACTGTCCAGACAAACTAACGTCGCAAGAGAGCACATCAAATGTAGTTGCGTTTCAAGGTGGTAGTGGTGAGTTCTTGGTTGTAGTACGCTTCCATAGCCGAGTGGCTATACACCTGAATCTGATGCCATTCATTGCATGATAATCCGGTGCCTTTCATTGGCCTCGGACAACTAATTATAATAATTACAATTCTATCTTGATTCTATCCGGGGCGCCACAGCTATTGAAGAGAAAACGAACCGCTACGCTCTGAAATAACTCATACATTGATAGAGTGGGTCGCATAGTAGTAGTAGGCTCCGAGGATCCCAGATTATAATGCCACATTGCCTCAACCCATTCTCAGAAATGAAGTCATTTTACAAGATTTTTTTGCCTATACAATGAAGCTCATAATGAGTATTGCTCCACTCTACTCCAAAAATCGAAATATTTTTGGAGGGTGACCGACTCCGTCGAGTCACTCTGCATGCGTAGTGGCTGTCAACTTTAACAATCAAATCTCCACACTTACGGTGATCTCCTGAACTCCAGGAAAACCGAGTTTCGATTAGGTCTTGAGTAAAGTACATCCAGATATTTTCCATGCCCAAGTATCCCGAGTCCTAACTGAATATCTGACTGAAAGATGTAATAATCACGCTTTCATTGACACCACTGCTGCAAAAGTTGGTATTCACTTGCAGCTGATTTCCGGAATAGAGTGAAGGGATCGAGGGGGATGAAATCACGGCAATATACTGTCGGCTTGCAGGAATTTTCTGGAGCGGCCCGCATACTGCATCGTCCTTGAAATATGTTGATGTCAACTAATACATACAGTTTCAACCACCAGATTGTTTCTACAATGAAGTGATGAAAGGACCCAAAGAGGACCAAAAAAGGACCTATAGAAGATGTATAAAATTGTTTCTACATTGAAGGGAGTCGGAGATAATGGAAGGCTAATTGGTATTTAGATGATGGCGAGTTCGGCCACGTGCACAGTATTAA